>APFE030002026.1:44424-73117 GCA_000404065.3 Pinus taeda | reverse complement strand
ATCCAACAAAAATATTAGCCTCTTAATCTGAGCATCAGAACATGGAGTTTGGACCTAGTTGTCCAAATTTAACAACACTGCTCTGAGACAGACGCTGTGATGATTGTCCAAAAGCATTCTTACGCAGTTACACAGGCGGCAGTGGCAAAAGCTCATGAAATGAACTGTTACTAACCTGTTAAGCTGTAGCAGTCCGCTCCTCACACATAGGTTGCGCGCACAATGCGTGAAGGGAGGTGCTGCTCGCATGATGCTCGATGGGAGCTGTCAGCTGCTGCTTGTAGGATGCTCGACCAGAGGGAGGGAGGAGTTCTGGAATGATGAATCTGAACAATGAAATCCAACGCTGTGAGTGGAGTGCTCAACGAACTTGCAAAGGCTGTGAGTGTGTTGTTCATGGTTCAAGGTGCCGGTTTTATAACATGAAACAATGATTTTCCAAAACCTTAAACGTTAATTAACTCTTAATTAAAGATTAAGTTCAACGTTTAGTTAATTAAAATGGTTTTTAATGCATTAAAGGTGTGCCACATCCCCCCTCGTCCCCCACGTCCCCTCTCGCCCCCCCTCGTCCCCTCTCGTCCCCCGCCCTCCCCACGTCCCCTACGTCCCCTCTCGTCCCCCCACGCCCCCCCATGTCCCCTTTTCGGAAACGCCCCCTCAAGGAAGGGAAACGTTTCCCTGGCACGTCCCCTTGAGTTTCCTCCATTTTGGGGGCGTGGGGAAACGTCCCCTACTCGTCCCCAAGTCCCCGGAGCGCAGGGGAGCGAGGAAACTAGACCCTTAGGTGGGGGGGCGAGTCCCCGTGGAACACTGGTTGTAACTTGTAAGTTGTTAACCACCTGGATAGGGAAATCTGAGTCACTACGGTGTTTGCTGAAGAGTTGTTAACCACTTGGACAATGGATTGCAAACCCCTGCGGTGCTTTCTATGAAAAGACAGCCTAGGAGAGCACTTGGACGGTGGACTCCATTGCTTGGGTGTTTGACCAAGCTATTAGTGTGAATTCTCATGTACAGGCATTTCCTCAGACTCTAAATCTAGCTCGGGGGTGGTCAGTTGCAAGAGAGATTATAGTGTAGTTGTTCTATGGTTGGGTGGAGAGTGGAAGTCCCTCGTTCAGTTGCCAACTATTCTAATACATTCAAATAAGTATAATGGTTTATGCATATTTGATTAAGGATTATGACAATGTGTTATGTTATTGACTGATGTATGGTCTTGTATCGTTGATGAAAGAATATCTAAGATCATTGTATATCCATGGTCGACAAGCTATCTTTCCATGGTGGTAATGAAAGCTTGAATTGTGTGGTTACTTCCATCTTTATGAATTGTAAGTTGGCTGATATGTTTATGACTAGTGGTCTAAAATTTGCTCTGAAATTAACCAATTACCTTATGAGTTTTCAGTGATATTAAGTGTTGGAATTGGGCAGTTCACTGTCATACTCATGTTGATTTTTTGTAGCATCGGACAGGTGTTCTAGTCTAGACTTTGGTCGGAGAGGTTTAGAAAAACTAGAACTCTAGAACCCATAAGATGTTTACGGGGAAAACACCTAGAGATGACATAATTAAGTTAATTAATCAATAGTTAGTTTTTTCCTAGGTCTAACTTAGGGAAAATGATTAATTAACAAGAATTGATTAAGAAAGGTGAGATTTCTTCTAATATTCCAAATGGAAAAATATCGTAGATAACAGAAGCAATGAACTCGCTACAACTACTAAATTCAGAAATGCACAACCATACACATTTGAACATGAAAATATGGGCAAAAACTCGGAGTCATTGTATTAATTCTAATAAATATGAGTACAATAAATGAGATCATAGGAAGTTGGCTTGCTACAGAAAGCTAGGCAAAACCCAAGTTGGAATTGTGATGCCCAAGTGCTGGAATGACTCCACCAAAAACCTCTGTGCTGAACCAAAAAATTACTACCGCTGTTGTTGTAGGCAAACTGAGATTTCGGCCCTCAAATCTACTCTAAAAATTCTGCAACATTAAATGTAGGCTCTCCACACCAGCTCCAACAAAACCTAGAAATCTCACAGACCCAAGTGGTGGAAATGGTCCCGGAGTAAATTGCGCCCTCCTCCAACAATTTATATTGTTGGCTGCTGAATTGAACTAGGAATTATGCCCTCAAAAGTGTTCAAAAAATTCTGTAAAACTAATCCTAGCCTCCGCTCATCAAACCCACAAAAACCTAGAAAGGGTTTGGGCTGAATCCATTGTGCCCGATTGACCCTGATTTGTGCATGGACCTCTAACTGGCTGGCAAACTGACTGTAGATGAAATCTGCTACAAAATGCTCCAAATCTCTCCTATAAAATCTTGTTCCCACCAGGTTACTTCCTCCCAAAATTTCCCTTATTCCTCCGTAGCCACACCACCGGTTCTCCTTGCCCAAGTGACTGCAAAACAATACCCAATGAGCCCCTACGCATGCCAAGAATTGGAGCAGCTCAGCTCTCCCAAATGCCTCACCAACAGACTTGCAATTTGACAAGAAACTCCAGCCCTCTTTGTGGAAGAATTCTCTGCTAAATGGCTGGCCCAAATTCCCTTTTTCGTTGGCCCTTCCAAGAGCCATGAATTCTCTGTTGCACCCAAGGAAAACTTGCTCCAACTGAAGGAAATGAATGCAAATATGCCCAATGGAAACTCTAAATTGAGCTCCCCAAATTGCCTCACTAGGGAGACACTCAAATTTCTCCAAAATGAGGGTGGAATTCTCCCACAGGAAATCCTTGTGCTAAACAGCACGGGTTGTCTTGGCTTAGCAGCGCAAGAGAACTAGTGGTTAAAGTTAAGATGATCCAAGATACCAAAATGGAGGCCTCCAAGCTCTATATATAATTGTTGGCCCTCTCTCCCTTGGTGGTCCCCACCTTCCACAGATCCGCACACCTTCCTTTCTCTCTCTTCTCAATAGTGCAAATTGGCTTCTTGGGCCAAATTTCTCTCTTGTGGGCCCCATGTTCCACTAGAGATGCAATTCCCCCTTTTCCTCCCAAGTACAAGGCCAGAATTGCCTCCTCTTCCAAAAATCATCTCTAATGCGCAAAAACAAAATTGGGGATATCAGTCCTCCCGCCAAAAATTGCTTGTCCTCAAGAAATGCCTGAACAAGCGCCCCCTCTGACTGTCGATCACCACTATCTCCACCAGTACTACTAGGGTCTCAAATGTGCCACTGAGCCATTCCTAATCTCTGCATTGTCTGGCCATGAAGGAATCCCTCGATACCCGTTTCCCAAGCCATCTTGATCATTGTGAAGCATCGCTTGCTCTGTTCATTGTCCTTCCAAGAATAGGTACCAGAAGCCCACTGCATACTATCAATAAGTAGAGCATCATGATAACGTAGGATTTTGTCCGACTCCCCATGAAGCTTCCCTACCAAGTAGTCCACCCTCTTACACTCCAAGGGTAGACTCTTGAAGATCTAACCCTATCCCAGTGGGGGTGTAGTCTCTGTTGCATGAGCTTCCCCTGATATCCTCCTGCTGACCAAACTACCATGTTGATGAAGTTCCCCATGTCATCAGTGTGAAAATTAGGAGACCTAAATCCCTACTGCAAAAAATTGATATTACTTCTCCTACTTGTTAATTCATGTAAGTTATTTATTGTGTTACAATGTAAATATCAAAGTAAATACGAATGCGGCCTTCACTAATTAAATTATATGCGGAAAAAAGAACTGAGCAAGAAGAAATAACCACACACACAATTGACACCAATGTTTTTGGACAAATGTCCCCAGAAAAACCCAGTGTTGGAAAATCAGTGTAGCAACTGGGGGTTTGTATTATTATGCAGTAGTTTCTGAATACAATCTTTGGATGCCTTATTGGCTTATCTGATACAGAGAATCTGACTGGCAAAGAAGTTAGTGAGAAATACCTAACACTATCACTAGCGAACCGACATTAATCCAGGCCCTGGATGGCTAGCCCCATGCCGGCTCTACACAACCTCTGTATCAGCCTCTCTGGGGTCTGCGTCACCTCTTCCACAGATCTTATGGTGTCTGGAACTTCGTTCCTCTGGCCCTCCGGTCTCACACCCCATCCTCTGGCTTTGGAACTCAACTTCCCATCTGAATCTCAAACTCCCTCTAAAGCTCTACATTGCCTCTTTTGGATCTCTCTTTGCCTTCTCTGCAATGTATCCCCAGATCTGGAAACTCTCCAATCGGAAAACTATCCCTACCCCTCGTTGCAAGAAATCTCCTCGATGACTTCTCCGACAACCACTGTGTTGCTCCCTTTAGAAATCGATCTCTTGATCTCACTCAATGTATCTTCCAAATGCCCATCAAAGTCCTTCTTATAATCTTCTCATTGAGTAATCAACAGCCTAGATTAAATTCTAATCAATGGCTCAGATTATATTGACTTGATCTTCATCTTTTTCTAGAAGATTCACACCTAGTTTTATTAATACCCTTTAATTATTTTAATTTTGTAAGTTTAGACTTAGGCATCCTTTAAAAATAAAATTATTTTAATAAAACTGTCTCTGGGTGGAATTTCCCAAAACAATTTCTGTGTATTCTAGAATACATTTGTCCTAGTCTCCCTGGAAATTTTGAGGCTTAGAGCACATCCGATGCTATTAGAAATCAACAATCAGCAAGTCACAAAAGCCCATTGGAAGATCTGAATGATCTTCCCCTGTAGAAGTTAGCTCATCCCCAAGGGTAGTTGTACTGCCAAAACCTGTGATGCCCGGATCCCATGCTAGTCTAAAAAGGGTGCCACCATGTTGTCGTTGCGCCACTCTGACCATGACAGTTTGCCCATCACGCGCAAGTTATATCCTCCTCTCCTGGGACCTAACGGCAAAAGATCTATAGAGCCCCAACGCATCTAGCCCAAGCATCTCCATGATGTTACAACCTCCCCATCCAACACTCACCCCGATTCGTAGTATTAACAAGGAAACCCAACCTTGCCATGCAACAAAGGCCTCAACGCTCCCCCACATGTCAAACCAAGTGTGAGTTGGTTCATCCTTTGTCCTAACCCCGCTCATCACAAAACAGAGTGTCCAATCAACCAACCAAATCCCTGGATCCCATAGCCATAGTCCTGACAGCTGCTAGCACCAAATTGTACCATGTCTCAAGCCCCTATGTGCAATCAATATATGGACTCAATACATCACGAACCAATCTGGTGCATGCAAAACTACCCTGCACCAGCCATACCACGCAGTGGGATTTGTCATTTTGCCTCTTGAAAGCGCTCCCCAATACTGTGTGGAATCTAAACATCTACCTGCAAGTAAGGTCCACCAATTGTTGCATATGCCCATGTGACACCTCAGAATGTCTCGCCAAAAGGGGATCATGTCTCTCCCTGAGTGTGGGATCAAGGGTGGTGCAAGTGTTACCTTTGCAGAAGATCGGACTACCCCCAAGCCTGCATCCACCAACTAGCGCCTCAACCATATGCCACAACTGGAAATCCTCTTTCCTGATGCACTGTCTCGCCCAACTAACTCAAATGAACCTCCTGGGTCCTGTTGCTCATAATGAGAGAATCAAGAGACGATATCCAAGTCCCTTGTGCCAATGTGCAATGCTTGAGAGTGATAAATGGAAGCTCACGGTCGGCCCTGTGATCAACCCGCTCTCCAAATCTAAGTGTGCTAAACCCAATGGTGTGCCTGATGTCCTCATCAGGAGATCTCTCTAGCGGCAACACCCCAACACTCTGTTGTGCATCATCATGCTCTACTGCACACAAATACATACCCCTGCGCTCCTCTGCATAGCACTGAACTCTATGGCACAACTCCTGGCACCACTGACACCGATGCTCAATGCCATGCCACCAAGTACCATAGGGCATCCCACATGCGCCCATGCATCCACCACTCTACTAGTACACCCACCACAAAGTGATCTACACCTCCTCATCTGCCCCGGTACACCTAAGTGGCCCAACTCCTCACATGCAATCGGACATAACGCTACAGGGTCGATCCTCAATAGCTCCAGTGCCCAATACATCAATGGGAGAGCACTATCTCCATATGATGCCCTATCTGGTGGACTGTCGATGCCACCCCCTACAAACTCTTGCCAATGTAGGCTAATCACCTTGTGATCCCACGCTCGATCAATATGTTGATATGACTCGTGAAATATGCCTGCTCTCTTGTCAAACCATCCTATCACTAGTGCTGATGTAGATCTAAAAATGTGTGTGCCCAATCATCAAATCCATCACACAACTACTACTATCACCCACCAGCTCTATGATGTGATGGGAAACCCCACCTGGATCCCAACAACAATTTGGCCCTCAAGCCCCTATGGTAATCCATGGCCTCTACTGAAATGTGGCCATGGATGTACCCAACCCCTAACCTGCTCCATCGGGTACCAACTCAGCACCTCTTACCATCCAATTCCAAAGGAGGTGCCGAATGTACAACCTCTTGTGTACGGGACAAGCCATTCATGTTGACTTTGTGCCCCACTCAACTCAAGTCATTGGCCCCTGCTAACCTGGTCATCCCTTATGATTTGTCTACACAACCCTGCTTCTCTCAGTCCCATGCATAAGGGTGAGATTATAACATTGTAGGGCCCATCAGCGTGCCTCTAAAGCGGAATGTGTTGAAATCCCAATGTGTGCTCTCCATACTACCCCTTGTCAATGTCTAGCCCAAAGGACGGTTGCACATCCTCCTCCATCACGACCTCCACTTGAGCCTCCAACTGCTCCTCCATCAAGAACCCATCATATAAAACATCCTCATTGGTTAGCTGTAGGGGACTGTCATCCGATAACTCTTTCATAGATATGGGTGTCTATGTACCTATCAGCTCCTTATC
This sequence comes from Pinus taeda, assembly GCA_000404065.3. Taxonomy (NCBI): domain Eukaryota; kingdom Viridiplantae; phylum Streptophyta; class Pinopsida; order Pinales; family Pinaceae; genus Pinus; species Pinus taeda. The sequence continues at coordinate 66,248 of APFE030002026.1, read as the reverse complement.
AACAGTGGCAATGTCTCTCGACACCTCATCAACTTGTTGTGCACTGCTATCACCTGAAAACTCGATCACGACCCCATATACCTCATCAATGGGTACCTCAACAACGGATGGCACCTCCTCAACAGTGGACACCTCTATGTCTCTTGGCACCTCGTAAATGGATGGCCCTATGGGTGTATGCTCTACTCTCTCCTCCAAGGTGTCAACTAGTGCTATCAAAGAGGTCTCCAACAATGGTGACTCCTGCACCACACTAGGTATATCGATGTGCTCCTCACCATCGTGCATGCCCTCAGCATCATGCTCAACCTCCTCCTCAGGCTCCTAATATATAAAGAGAGACCTCCACCAGCAAAAGCGCCCCTTGGTCTCACCCTTTAACTGTCTCTCCTGCATGTTCCTTTTGAAGGGATTTGGTGCCTTGATTCTGTCAACTTTCCCCACATGGTGTAGATGGTTGCACCCACACGACCTACGCACCTCTAGTGTCTCTGTTGTAAGGATGAGGATAGATCTAGTCTGTCACCCCCCTCAACTAGGCCAACCTCTCATCATTCCAATGGATTCCACCCCAAAGCTCCTACATACTGAATCTTCCTTGAGCCATGGGTTGTCTATGGTTTAACCCGCCATTGTGCATACATACCCAACTTCCATGATCTAGTTGGCTACCCCACAATTGGCCAAGATCATGGCTCTGATACCACTGTAATATTCCAAATGGAAAAATACTATAGATAACAGAAGCAATGAGCTAGCTACAACTACTAAATTCAGAAATGCACAACAATACATATTTGAACACGAAATAATGGGCAAAAACTCTGAGTCATTGTATTAATTTTGATAAATATGAATACAATAAATGAGATCAGAGGAACCTGGGCTTGCTACAGCAAGCTAGGCAAAACCCAAGTTGGAATTGTGATGCCCAAGTGTTGGAATGACTCCACCAAAAAACTCTTCGTTGACCCATAAAATTATTGCCACTACTGTTGTAGGTGAACTAAAATTTCAGCCCTCAAATCTACTCCAAACATTTTTATTTTCCACATTAGAGACGATTTTTGGAAGAGGAGGCAATTTCGGCCTTAGCACTTGGGAGAAAATAGGGGAATTGCAACTCCAGTGGAACGTGGGGCCCACAAGAGAGAGAAATTTGGCCCAAGGTGGCAATTCACACTAGTGAGAAGAGAGAGACAGGAAGGGGTGCAAATTAGTGGAAGGCGAGGGCCACCAAGCGAGAGAGGGCCAATAATTATAAATAGAGCTTGGAGGCCTCCATTTTGGTATCTTGGATCGTCTTAATTTTAACCACTAGTTCCTTTGAGCTGCTAGGACAAGACAACCCATGTTGTTTAGCACAAGGATTTCCCGGGCAGGTATTCCACCCTCATTTCAAAGAACTTCGAGTGTCTCCCTAGTGAGGCAATTTGGGGAGCTCAATTCAGAGTTTCCATTGGGCATATTTGCAGTCATTTCCTTCAATTGGAGTGAGTTTCCCTTGGGTGCAAGATATATATTTGTGGCTCTTGGAAGGGACAGTGAAAAAGGGAATTTGGGCCAACCATTTAGCAGAGAATTATTCCACAAAGAGGGTTGGAGTTTCTTGTCAAATTGCAGGTCCGTTGGTAAGGCATTTGGGAGAGTTGAGCTGCTCCACTTCTTGGCCTGTGAAGGGGCTCACTAGGTATTGTTATGCAGTCACTTGGGCAAGGAGAACCTGTGGTGTGGCTACGAAGGAATAAGGGAAATTTTGGGAGGAAGTAACCTAATGGGAACGAGATTTTCTAGAAGAGATTTGGAGCATTTTGTAGCAGATTTCATCTACAACCAATAACCGGGCACATTGGATTCAGCCCAAACCCTTTCTGGGTTTTGTGGGTTTGATGAGAGAAGGCTAGGATTAATTTTACAAAATTTTCTGAGCACTTGTGAGGCAGAATTCCTAGTTCCATTTAGCAGCCAGCAACATAAACTGTTGGAGGAGGACGCAGTTTACTCCGGGACCACTTCCACCACTTGGGTCTGTGAGATATTTCTGGGTTTTGTTGGAGTTGGTGTGGAGAGCCTACATTTAATTTTGCAGAAATTTTGGAGTAGATTTGAGGGTCGAAATCCCAGTTCACCTACAACAGCAGTGACAGTAATTTTTTGGGTTAGCGCAAAGATTTTTGGTGGAGTCATTCCAGCACTTGGGCATCACAATTCCAACATGGGTTTTGCCTAACTTGTTATAGCAAGCCCAAGCTCCTCTGATCTCATTTAGTGTACTCATATTTATCAAAATTAATATAATGACTCAAAGTTTTTGCCCATATTTCTGTGTTCAAATGTGTATGGTTGTGCATTTCTAAATTTAGTAGTTGTAGCTAGTTCATTACTTCTATTATCTACGGCATTTTTCCATTTGGAATATTACATTTCTCTAGAAACTCACACGGATGAACTCAGAGATGATCTTAGTCGTTGATGAGGATTTAATCATGGTCGTTGGTGAGCCAACGAGAGATTATAAGAGGTCGATTAGGTTGCAGCGAAACACACGAGTGAGAAGCTAGTAGTGCGAGTTCCTTGGCAGATCAAGCTATCTAGCTATAGAGGTCGGGCAGAGGAAGAGAGTTCGAGTCAAAAGGGGCATAGAGGGGCAAAGACAGTGATTCCAAAGGAAGTTTCCAGTTTCGGAGAGTCAGGAGAGGAGGCAGAGTTAATTCTATAGGAAGTTGCGTAGAGCCTCAAGAAGGCAGTTCGATTTGGCTGGGCAGGGGGAGGATTCAATCGTCGAAGGCCAAAATAATTTTCTAGAGGGACCAAGTATTCTTTCCAGAGCAGTAGCATCCAGTCAGAGGCAGATTCGTGGCAAATCCGGGTAGAACGTGTGAGTGATTGCACAAGACTTGCGCAGAGGTTGCGTAGAGTGGTCCGAGTTAGCTAGTTCAAGTGGCCAGACTAAGCCAGGATTGTTTTTGAAGGAAAGTACATTTCCCTTAGTGATTTCGCCAGTATTTCTCTCAGACGAGATTACCTGTTTGGCATCCATTTTATTGTACTCAGAATTTCACCGCTGCATAATAATAAAACCCTAAGTTGTGGCACCGATTTTCTCGCATTGGGTTTTTCTGGGGATAATTGTCCAAAAATAACTGTCATTTTTATGTGTGTGTGCTCTATATTTCTCAGTTTCCAGCATTTCATTTTTTGCAGCGTTCTTATGGTGAAAATTGCAGTTGTGATTTTATTCATTATTTGTCATAGCAAATAAACTACACCTAATTTTTATTCAATTAGAAGAATAATTTCCAATTGTTGCAATAGATTAAAAATTTCACATGGTTTCAAAGCGAGTTTGATAGATTAGAGACTTAAAGACGAAGGAGAAGCTAAGAAGCACCATGATGCTTAAGGGAGAAGGAGTTTCCATCACCTACCAAGATTCAAGATATCTGAAATGAGCTTGCCACAGTTGGAGAGATGCCACAAGAAGCTGAGCTTGTCATGTAGCCGTCAATGGTTTCACTGAGGAGTGGGCTACTTTCGTCCAAGGCATCACTAGATGAGATCAGCAAACAGGTTGGGATCGATTGTGCGCAGATTTCACGCAGAATGAGATGTGATTTGCTCTAGTTAAGACTAGTCTCAGTAGCAGTAGTAGAGGATCGAAGAGTGTAAAAGAGGAGGAGAACGTTGCCCTTGCATCAAAGGGAAAGGCAAAAATAGGTCTCAGTCAAGGACAAGGCTCACAAGGAGAAGAAAAGAACAAGAAGGATTTGTCGAAGATCAAGTGCTTCAGGTGTGGTGAGTTCGGTCACTACAGTGCTCAGTTTCCTCAGAGGAAGAAGGACAAGAAGGAGAAGTAGGACCAGGCAGCAGCTTTGGCAAAGATTGACCAGTTGTCCTCAGGTTGGAGGAAGATTTCGCTTTGTATGCAGCTAAACCCCCAGGATAGAGGTGGGGAGACATTAAGCTCTAGACTCCAGAGTTGCGCAGAGCCAAGCAGGATCCCTTGAGGGTAGCATCAGGCCAGGTATTGAGCATCAAATAGGTGTTTAGCATTGGGCCGATGTTTCCTCTTGGATCATTACGCTTCCTACAGGGGCCCACAGTATTCAGTAGCAAATGGACCAGTGTTGAGGATGGTGCAGTCATATCCTAAAGGACAGTTGCAATCAGGTGCTGAGGGGCGCAGAACAGTGGCAGCGCAGACAATTACTCAGTGGACAGCGCAAAGTCTAGTAACAATTAGAGACTCAGAAAGCAGCTGCAGAGCCACTCTAGTGGCGCAGTTGATTCAAAGATTTGTTCTCAGGTGTAGTGGTTGCAGCAACAACAATAGCATGAGATCAATTGCATATCAATGCAAATTTGGCAACAGTATAGGGTTTATAGTGCAATGTCAACAGCAGCGCAGAAGAAGGGTGGTTCATCTTAGAATAGTAGATGACTCAGAATTGTGCAGTAGTTGGTCGACAGTGGCAGTTGTCACAGTTGTCAGACATCAACAACGTGTATGGGAGATGGTGTTATGAGATAGAGAGAACACCTTCCTCGCTAAAGAGGGAGTGTTGATTTTTTGTAGCATTGGGCAGGGGTTCCAGTCTCGATTTAGATCGAAGAGCCTTAGAAACACTAGAACTCCAGAACCCAAAAAACGTTTCAGGAGAAAACACCTAGAGATGACTTAATTAAGTTAATTAATCAGTAAGTAAATTTTTCCTAAGTCTAACTTAGGGAAACTAATTAATTAATAGGAATTAATTAAGAAAGGTGAGATTTCAAGAAATCCATAGGGATCAACTCAGAGATGATCTTAGCCATTGAGGATTTAATCAGGGTCGTTGGTGAGCCAACGAGATGTTATAAGAGGAGGTCGATGGGGTGAGAAGCCAATAGTGTAAGTTCCTTGGCAGATCGGCCTATCCAACTACAAAGGTCATGCAAAGGAAGAGAGTTTGAGCCAGAAGGGACGTATAGGGGCAGAGGCAGTGATTCTGGAGGAAGTTTCCAGTTCCAGAGAGTCAGGAGAGGAGGTTGAGTTAATTCTCTAAGACGCTATGCAGGGGCTTGCTCGGAGCCTCAAGAAGGTAGTTCAATTTGGTTGAGCATGAGGAGGATTCAGTCGCTGGAGGCCGGAATAATTTTCCAGAGGGCCAAAGAATTCTTTCCAGAGTAGCAGCAGTCAGTCAAAGGCAGATTCGTGGAAGATCCGAGCAGAGCGTGAGTGACTATGCAAGGCTTGCCCAGAGGGGTCCGAGTTAGCCAATTCAAGTGGCCAGACAAAGCCAAGATTGCTTGTGGAGAAGGCTACATTTCCCATAGTGATTTTGCCAATATTTCTCTCAGACAGGATCGTTAGTTTGGCAATCATTTTATTGTACTCAAAATTTCACTGTTGCATAATAATAAAACCCTCAGTTGTTGCACCGGTTTTTCCACCTTGGATTTTTCCGGGGATAATTGTCTCATTTTTATGTCTATATTTCTCAGTTTCCAACATTTTATTTTCCACAATATTTTTATGGTGAAAATTGCAGTTGTGAATTTATTTGTTATTTGTTGTAGCAGAGAAACTACACTTAATTTTTAATTAGTTAGAAGAATAATTTCTAGTTGCTGCAATAGATTAAAAATTTCACAACTCATGATTGTAAGCTATCTCATATGTTGTGAGTTTATATTATATGTTGTGATTCTATCTTATCTATTGTGATTTAAATGAAACTTTGGTTAAAGCTAATGATTACATAATTCATAAATGATGAGATAAATCTACGGTTTGTGTATATTCATGTTAATGTTGTGACCAAGAACTGAAACCAACTTGATATCCTAAGTTCATGTTGTTTAAAAAAAAACATGGTCAATAGCCCTCTTGTGTAATCACCCAAACTTGTATGATTGCTTGAAATGAATGAAGGAACTCTCTCTCGTTAAAGGAGTTACCTAACCTGGAACAAACAACAGAGATGGATGACTTTGCATATTTCACCTTGTGTAGTGTTGAATTTGGGAAATTGACCTTTGAAGCCATGCCTTTACTTTGGATATGGTGCATTTTGGGTCTTACTAGTACCCTATTTATTCACTCTAGACAGGGCAAAATGTTGTTGAGAGCCTATGTTTAGGCCTTGGACATCATTCTCGAAATTCTGGTGTTTTGGGAAGATGTACCTAGTCTTAAGAAATCTTTGCAAATCCCCAAACTTTTCATTGATTTCCCTTTTCTTCAAAGCTTCGGTAGAAATCTGGTGATCCGAGGTCTGAGGCAGGCAAGGCATAGTTGCTTGTTGCACGGCCCTGATCTCATCCAAACTAGATTTCCCTTTTCATGACATATCACATTCGGTGATCCAGAGGTCTAGTGGTGGCAAGGGTGGCCATGGTTATGTGGAGGTTGGATCCCATCCAGGACCAAATCTCCATGTCAATTATTTCTCGCATCCAGGATCCAGGCATTCGAGATCATGCAAGGTTAACACCCAAGTGCAAGTCTAAATGTAAGCAGGCCAGATCACTTTCGAGTGAGAACTGGATCCAAGCATTCGAGATTGGCAAGGGGGAGCTCCCATCTGCGAAGGTCAGATGCATTCAAGTCGGATTACCTTGTGACAGTTGGATATTTATGGATCCGAAGATCAAGACGTGGAGAGGAAGGTTGGAAGGCCGAAGTACCTTGTGTGAGGCTTAGATCTGTAGGTCCGGGGGTCTAAGGGAGATAAGAACCATCGCTATGTTGCAATGTCGAATTGACCATGTACCGAATATAACAGTGAAATGCTACAAAACACGATGGTTGAGCACTTGGTGGACCCCATACCCAAGCTGACGTGGAAGTGCCACAGGGGACCATGTGGATGCCGCAAAGGAACCCATTGATGATGTGGACCCCATTTTGTTGATGTGACAATGCCTTGTGAGTCACACATGGATGCCATGTGGTAGCACCCCTAATGACATGAACCCTATACTACATTGATGTGGCAATGCCACATGAGCCAGATAGGGGCCACATGGCAACACAATGCTGACATGGCCTAATGTGATTGGTCAAACTTCAAAAGGGCATAACTTTCAATCTGAGAGTCAAATTGAGGTAAAATTTATATCGCCGAAAATCTCTCAATGAGTTGAACATGATGGTGACATTTGTTTTGAGATTCGAAGACTTCAAAAAAAGAGGATTTTGTAAACCCATCTTCATAACAGAACTTGGAGGTCGGGTTAAAGTAAACAGAGAACACCTCCCACAATTAATAAGGAACATGGGGGTTGTTGAGAATTCAATAGGTCAGTGAATATGTTAATTCTCTTTAACTTGATAATTGTTTGTGTTATCTTTTACCTTGTTAGTTTTTTTCCTTATTATTACAGTGTGAGATACATCAAACAGCTATCAAACCAATAAGAACAGTGACACAATATATAGGCTACAAGCCAGGGCCAAAACCCCTCCTCTTGAGGGGAAAACCCTTAAATCTTTTCTCTTCTTATAGATCCTTCAATTGACAAATACCATGACCTAGTGTCTCAAACAAATACCCTCCAAGATCAAGATCAACTTGGCCTCCTACAGCAAAAACTTCGACCTCCTACTGTAGATCTGAAATTATGTCTCCTGGCAACTACTGCAATCCCTGTTGCTCCTCTTAGAGACTTCGATCTTCTTCGTATAGCCTCCTCTTCCCTTCGCTTGCTTCTTCTTGAGACTTAGGGCTAGTGAGACACCATAAGACACCTTTGCTTGACTTCCTTTCTTTCTTTCCTCCAAGATCAAACCAAAGACAGCTCCCGCGCAAAAAACGTAGCTTCGACTTTCACGTGGGAGAGAGATAACTAGCCCAAGCACTTCAACCTCCTCTTCATCCTTCTTCTTCGACTTCTCTTGGTCCTCTTCTTCGCATAGAATGAGATGTGAGTGAGTGAGTCTAATAGAGGACGACTTCCTCTCTATATATAGGTCTCTTCAAGGGTAGACGTGACTCTTCATGTAGGCTGACTTGACAGCTTCTAGGCCGACTTGATCTTGGAGGGCATTTCTACACTTTAAAGACAAAAACAATTGTTTCTTTACAAGATACAATGTGCCCATAGGGTCTTCAATATATGACAATGACTCTTACACCTAGGACAAACCCTTGAAGCACTCGATGAGTGCTTGACCTATAAAATAAAAGGTCTTGACCATGAAACCCATGCTTCAATAATAATTTCTTTTCAATTTATATTTTACAAAAATACATTTCATACTTATGAAGACCAAACCTAGTTACACATTTTTCAACACTCCCTCTTAACTAGGGAGGTTTTCATAAGAGGTACATGGTCATTCTCAATCTGAAGAGATCTCATAGAAAGAGTCGGAATGATAACCCATCTATTTAGCATCATATTTAACCATCATTGTCACATAGCAAGGCATTGACTAACAGCTTTATCTCTCCACAAGATCAGAGCATAATGCTAGCGAGATCAATGATTTATAGACACCATCATCGTTGTCTCTCAAGGTACATACTCCACCCGAGTGTTCACTGAGTATGACCTTCCATTGAACTATTATTATCTTGGGTAGCTAATCCTCAAAGAATATCGGTCCATGACTACTCTTGTCTTGAATGCCCTACCTCATTCTCAAAGAGTATCGAATGCCAAATGGTTACCCAATCCAACATTCTTTCTTCCCAAGTGAAGACAAGAATGTAGTGTCTATCTCTCCCTCTCAATTAGGGATGATACATCAACCAAACCAAGCTTGTCTCTCAAGTACACAAGCTTCCTATTCGGAAGTGACTTTGTCAATATGTCAGCTACTTGCTCATCAATGGAGATACATTGTAGCTGCAGCACACCATTTTGCACTAGCTCTCAAATGCAGTGATACTTGTTGTTTATATGCTTTGTCTTTCCATGAAACATTGGATCTTTAGACAAAAATATACAACTGGTGTTATCACAAAGTAGCACTGTAGGGTTCATTGGTCCTTCAAATAGGTCGGATAGCAGCTTCCTCAACCATATTGCTTCTCTACTTACTTCACAGGCTGCAACGTATTCAACCTCAGCACTACTCAAAGCAATTGCGTCTTTCTTTCTGCTCATCCATGAGATCATGGAGGATCCCAAACTGAAACATCCTCATGTGGTGCTCCTTCCATCTTGATCACTGCCTCCCTAGTCGGAGTCTGTATATCCAATCAATGGGACATCATTCCCTATATTATACTTCAGAAAGTAGTGGATGGTTCCTCGTAGATATCTCATAATATGTTTCGCTGCTACCCAATGATCATGCTTTGGCTCAACTTGGATTTGACTGAGAACATTTAGTGCAAAGCATATGTCTGGTCAAGTATTCACCAAGTACATCAATGAGCCAGTAAGTTGCCTATACTTGGAAGGATCCACAAGGCTAGATTCGGGACTCCTTAGTCTCTTCAAGTTTGTGATCATCGGAGTAGTCATAAGTTTGCAATCCATCATGTCAAACTTCTTCAGCAGCTTGATCACGTACTTTCCTTGACCCAAATAAACTTCATCAGGCCCTTACCAGACTTCTAGTCCCAAATAGTAATGCATCAGCCCAAGATCCTTCATGTCAAACTTTGTTGCTAGTTGCTTCTTGCATTCTTCAATTCGACCTTCTACACTTGTCAAGAGAAGATCATCTACATACAGAAGAATGATTGCAGGTTCTCCATCTACAACCTTAATATAAAGGTTCGGATCAGCATAAATTTTTGTGAAGCCTATTCTTTGTAGATATGCATCCATTATAGCATACCATGCCCTTGGAGCTTGCTTGAGTCCATATAATGATTTCTTTAGTCTGCAAACATATGCCTTCCTATCTTTAACTTCGAACCCCAAGGGTTGTTCTATGTAGACTTCTTCATGTATTGTGCCATTCAAAAACACAGTCTTGACATCCATTTGGTGGATGTTCCATCCCATTGATGTTGCTAGAGATACTAATGATCGAATCGTTGTATCTCTTGTTGTTGGAGCAAATGTTTCTTCATAGTTGATGCCTTCAAGTTGAGAGAAGCCCCTAGGCCACAAATCTTGCTTTATACTTATCTATACTTCCATCATCCGCATGTATGATCTTATAGATCCATTTGGAAGTAACCACAGATTTGTCCTTTGGCCTAGGTACGATCTCCCAAACTCCATTCTTCATTATAGATTGATATTCTTCATTCATGGCATCTTTCCATCCCTTATTATTTACAGCCTCTTCAAAAGTGGATGGTTTTGCTTCTATTAGTTTAGTCATGTATGCAGCATACCCAGAATATCTTTTGGGTTTCTCGCTTTCTCTAAATGATCCTCTCGCTGCCTTATGGCCTTCTACATCAAGTAGAGTAGATTTTAACCAATTAGGTATTTTTCTTGTTTCAGGGATGACTACAGGTTGAATAGGCTCACTAGGACCTTCTTCTTCATAGTGTGATTCTTCTTGTCTGTTGTCTACTTCCTCCTCAAATACGGGAAGTTCTTCATCATTAGAGTCTATGGAAAGTTCCTTTGATTTCTTGAAAGCTATGCTTTCATCAAATATGACATCACGACTGACTTCTATGTGATGTCCATCTTTCATGTAGATCCTATAAGCTTTCGATGAGTTGTTGTACCCAACAAATGTTCCCTTCATTCCTAAAGGATCCAACTTCTTTCTTTTGTCCTTAGGTATGTGGATATATACAGGACACCTAAAGATCCGGAGATGATCTACAGATGGCTTCTTTCCAGTGAACACTTCTTCCGGAGTTTTGTTGTCTAGAGATCTGTGGGGACTTCGATTAACTGTCTTCGTGGCTTCTCCCCACAGAAACTTAGGTCAATCCTGATCATGTAACATTGCTTTTACACTTTCTTCAATGGATCTATTTTGTCGTTCTGCAACTCCATTTTGCTCGAGATTGTATGTGACTATCAACTCCCTCTTAATCCTAGACTCCTTACAGAATGCTATAATCTCTTTGGAAGTGTATTATCCTCCATTATCAGATCTTAATATCTTGATTCTTCTTTCTATAAGGTTCTTCACTTCAGTTTTGAATTCTTTAAATTTTGAAAATACTTCGTCCTTGGTTTCCATTAAGTAAACCCAGGTTTTTCTTGAATGATCATCAATGAATGTGACATAATATAGATGACCTCCAAGAGATTTAGGAGTCAAAGAGCCATATACATCGAAGTGAATGAGATCCAAGATTTCTTTTGACCGTGAAGCACTGCTTCCAAATGGTCTCTTGGTATTCTTGCCCAATGCACATTCCTTACAAACTCCTTCATGATCTTCCTTAACATTCGGAATTCCATCTACTATGGAACTTAGAGTTGGAAGGATTTTGAAATGTAGATGACCAAATCTTCTATGCCAAAGTTCACATGGGCTAATTTCACTGTGAACTAGGGCTTGGGCCACAGGATACATTAGTCTGTAGAGTCTTCCTTCTTGAATGCCAATGACTTTAGCTTGATCTATACTTAAGTCTTTATTCCATACAACGACCTTACCATCAATGAAAGCTACTTTATTACCCTTTTCTTCTAGACTTGAAACGGAAAGTAAGTTCTTGTGTAAACCTGGAACAAATAGAATGTTGTTGAGGTGAATGTTGCTTCCATATTCCAGCATTATGGAGGTTGATCCAATACCTTTCACGGGATAGCTCTTGTTATCTCCAAGTTCCACTAAATAATTGGATTTTCCTTTTGATAAGGTCTTCAATATAATTTTGTAATGATAAAAAATATCTGTCTTCGAGATGGCGAACCGGCGATCGATGGAGCTGCGCGCGCCCTAGGGTTCTGACAACGCTTCTGCGCCCCCCTGCGCCTGGCAGCGCTGCTGCTAGGCCCGCGCTCATCATCTGCTGGCCTCCCCCTCTTCGTGCCTGGGCCTCCTGCCCTTCCCCTGCTCCAGAGCCTCTCTCCGGTTGCCCCCTCGCTGACCTTCTCGAGATCTGTCTCTTCAATGGCAGAAATGGATCCCCCGCCTCACGATCCAGAGGACTTTGAGAAAATGTTTGCTTCTCTCATCCCTGAGAACGCAGCTGGCAAAATCCGTCCTACAGCCTCCAAGTTCATCAAGAAATTAGATGAAATACCAGAAGTATCTCTCCCTCCTTCCCTCCCGAGGAAGGCAGCAATTTCACTAGCAGAAAGAGGCCTGGTCGGCCAGTTCACGGGACTTTGGCCCTCCCCAAGATCAGTCTAGAGATGGGTTGAGCGAAACTGGAACTCGATAGTGCAAGGGAAAATAGCAATCAGGTTTTGTGGAAGAGGATTTTACACCTTTCTATTCGAATCAAAGGAGGATAGGAACCTTATCTTCAGAAACAGCCCATATTTCATGGACTCTCGGGGACTCTACTTAAACAGATGGACTCTAGATTTCGACCCGGAAATGGACGTCCCCAGTGTTGTCCCTGTCTGGGTTCGTCTGCCCCACTTGCCGCTTCATTGCTGGGGGGATGAGTCTGTCAAGGCTATAGGTAACGCAATTGGCAAATTCATTGATAGATCTGAACCAAAGGAGAACATGCATGCATGTGCGAGGATCTGTGTTGAGGTAGATCTCGGGAAAGGACTGCCGGAAGCAATCAACCTCAAAGTCAACCAGTGGACGCACATACAGCAAGTGGACTACGAGCAGCTACCCTTCAAGTGCAAGGTATGTCATGAGTATGGGCATTTTGCTAATAGATGTAGTAAATCTAAAACAAATGAATCTAAAGGCAATATCGAAATCTCCGAGAGAGCGTGGGAACAAGTAAAGAAGAAAAAACCAAACCCCCCTCCAGGCCCAAGCACAAAGGTACCCCCGGAAAACCCCTCCCATCCTTCTCATCCCTCTGACTCAGCCCCTCCTTTCCCCTCCTCCTCCAATCCCTTTGAATCCCTGTCCGCGGAGGAACCTCCATCCCCTCCTCCCTCCCCCAGAGGCACCGCCCTTGTTATATCCTCCCCTCTCTCCCTCCCCCAGCCCTCTCCCCCTCCAACAGTGGAACGAATCTTAACCCGAAACAAATCCAAGGAAAACAACCTCTCCACAGATCCCCCCAGAAAAGTTGGTAGAAAGTCCAATAAATAAATCAGAGATGAAAACGCAGCAAAAGAAATGGCCACCGGAATGCAGCAACCAATGGACACATTCCTAGACAAATCAAGAGGAAGCGGAGAAAAGATGAAAGAGAAAAGCGGGGCACACACCAAACAAGGTAAATGATGATTTTGGTCTCCTGGAATTGTAGGGGGATGGGCTCCTCCCTTAAAGCAAATGCAGTCCGGGATCTCCTCAAATCTGAACAACCAGACCTTCTCCTACTCCAGGAGACCAAAATCACGGAACAAGAATTCCAAAATCACACAAAAAGAAGCAAAAACTATGCAAGCACAGCAACAAGCGCAGCTGGCGCATCAGGAGGTATAGGAACACTGTGGAACAAAAATAAATGGGAACTCAAAGAGCAAAAGTCTTATAGCTGGTGGGTAAGAACGGATATTCAGAATAAAGCCTCAAAAGAGGAATACTCTATCTACAACATATATGCCCCTAACCATTATAGGGACAAAGCTTCGTGCTGGGATTCAATATCCTCAGATCTCATGGCAGTTCAAGGAAGGAACATTTTCCTTGGAGGGGACTTAAATCTAATAAGGAATGCGGACGAGAAATTAGGTGGAAATTTCTACGCTAATCCCTCAAGAGACTCCCTAGAAGCAATAATCCAAACTCATAATCTAGTGGATATCCCTCCGCAAAATGGGAGATTCACCTGGAGCAACAAAAGAACTGGCAACAACAACATCAAAGAGAGATTAGATAGAATTCTCGTCCAAGAAAGAACAGTGTCAAGATTCTCAAATATCCAAAGCAAAATCATCCAAGGTTAGATTTCAGATCATAAACCAGTGGCTCTGACTTTAGACAAAGGAAAGAACATGGGGCCTCTCCCCTTTAAATACAACAAGGCTTGGGACAGCAAAGAAGAATTTCGAGAATTGATCAAGGAGCAGTGGGCAAAAGAAATTATTGGCTCGCCCCATTACATCTGGGAGGCTAAGCTTAAATCCCTCAAAACTGTCATCAAACGATGGGCAAGAAACCACGCAACAGAGGAAAGTAAAAAAAGAACTGATCTTCAAATTCAGCTTGAGCAATGGAGCCAAGAAAAGGAGAGAATCCAGTATACAGAGGAAGATCAGGCCAAAGAGAATGAAATGTACAAAGAATTGTACAGGCAGAACAGGATGGAAGAAGAAGAGCAGAGGCAAAAATCTCGGTGCCTTTGGCTCAAAGCTGGAGACAAAAACACTTCCTTTTTTCATAACAGCCTAAAGCTCAGACGTGCAGGGAACCAAATAGAGAGAATCATGGTGGACGGAAGAGAGCTAAGGGACCAGGAGGAAATCAAAGAGGCTGCATCCAGACACTACTACTCTCTCCTATCCGCCGACCCCCAGCCCCACGATAATGAGGAATTCCTCAGCCTAGTCGAAAATAAAATCTCAGAAGATCAAAACAAGGCGCTGGACCAAGAGGTCACGACAGAGGAAATTGAATGGTCGGTTTTCAGCATGCCACAGGACAAGGCACCGAGTCCAGACAGGTTCACAGTGATATTCTACAGAACTTATTGGGAAATCATTAAGAAAGACTTCATTAGAATGGCTAAAAAACTTCTTCTTAAAGTGCAAAATGGGGAGCAGCTTTAAATCTTCCCACTTAGCCCTCATCCCCAAGGACCCCAACCCCTAATCCTTCGACCGATTCCGCCCAATCTCCCTGTGCAATGTTTCCTATAAAATTATCACCAAAATCCTAGCCAACAGGCTAAAAAAGCTCCTTCCCTCCCTCATATCTGAGAATCAAGGAGGCTTCGTTCCCAGAAGACAAATTACGGATAACGTCATTCTTATCCAAGAGGTTGTTCACAGCAGCATAAATAGAAAGGAAAAGGGCATGATTATCAAGCTAGACATGGCAAATGCCTTTGATAGAGTCAACCACCAATTTCTAAAGACAGCACTCGGGAAATTTGGGATATCTAGCACCTTCATCAGCTGGATCATGGAGTGTATATCCTACCCTTGGACAGCCCCTCTGATTAATGGTAGGCCAAGCAACTACTTCAGAAGCTCAAGGGGACTGAGACAAGGCTGCCCTCTCTCCCCTTTCCTTTACATCATTATGGCCGAAACACTAAGCATACACTTGGAAAACCTTCGCAGGCAGAAAGAAATCACTGGAATCAGCATAGTGCGTGGAACAAAGGGGATAAACCACTCTCTCTTCGCGGATGACACCCTCCTAATTGGAGGAGCCTCCAGTCTCATGGCAAGAAGGTTCAAGAAAACGTTAGAATCCTTTCTTCTAGCGTCCGGAGGAAAGCTCAACAACAACAAGTGCATGATATATACCTGGAACGTTCCCAGACATATTATTCAGAGAATCTCCTTAATCTTGGACATCCCAGCTCAAAGGAACTGGAGCCACTTCTTGTACCTGGGACTGCCTTTAGCAAAGGAATCGGTCAAAACTGAAATCTGGGTGAAACTCATAGAGAAGCTGAGAGGAAAACTTCAGAGTTGGGGGATGTCTTGGCTCAACCTGGTTGGAAGAACCACTCTCATAAAAGCCATTCTATCAGCTCTCCCCATATACCAGTTCACAGTCACTCTCGCCCCGGCCAGCACTCATAAGCACATGGAATTAATTATTAGGAGCTTCTTGTGGCAGGGAGGAAGGTAGGACTCCAAAAAGTTCAGTCTTGTAAAATGGGATCAGGTCATTTTACCATTCGAAAAAGGAGGGCTAGGTATAAGAATTCCAAGACTATCCAACATGGCCATGGGTTTCAAGCTGATTTGGAGAATCCTCAATGGGAAAGGCGCCTGGTGGACAGAAGTAATCAAAAGAAAATACCTGAATGGTCCCAACTCCAACATCCTCTCTGAATCAATTGTTGACAGGCAATGCACCCCAGTCTGGAAACTTATAAAAAAAACTCTCCCCCATTTCAAAGACTATATCTCAAGAGCTCCGGGAAGTGGAAGAGACATTAACATCTAGACTGACTATATAATGGGCTCGGAACCAAGGGATGCACTCCAAAATCTCAGACCCCTACAAATGTGGATGGAAGCCAAAAATCTAAAGTCCCTATATGATATTTCCTCTTGGGACCAAAAAAGATGGCTGGGATGGAAGCGCCTCCCCCTTCCAAACAATCTAAGGGAGCTGTGGGCAGACCTCAAGCTATCTCTCTCAGGGTCAGCTCCCCTTAACAGTTTGTCCGAGGACAAGTATGTTTGGGATCCCAATGGCGGAAACTACACAGTCAAAGAAGGCTACAAAATCCTTCAAAATGCCACAGCCACCAATAATTGGCCTCTCCATAAAGTGGCCTGGAATTCTGAATGCCTCCCAAAGATCAAGTTCTTTAATTGGACTCTCCTCAAAAACAAAATTCTCACAGCAGAAAATCTAAGGAAGAAAGGCATCCTCGGTCCCTCAATATGTTGCCTGTGCAGAGCAGCTGAAGAAAGCAGCAATCACCTCTTCCTAGAATGCTCCTTTGCCCGAAATTGCTGGAAGCTCATTACCAGTCCTTTAAGTATAGGAGAAATGCCCAACCAGATCATCTCTCTCCAAAAAAATTGGGGGAACAGCTACCCCTACCCCAAGAAAAACAAAACTCTTGCTAAAAGACTGTGGAACAACATCCCCCCAACCCTTTGTTGGCAAATCTGGATTACAAGAAATAAATGCATTTTCAATAACAAGAAGCCCAGCATCTCCAACACCCTCGCAAAAACAATTGCACTCATCTCCGAGACCATAAGTGCTAATGGAATAGCCCAATCAGATCAAGAATTCTGGAACCCAAGGGAAGTTGAATGGATGGGCAAATTCAGCCATGAATCAAGGAGCTCCAACGCCTCAAATACAGGGCAGAAAAAGAAGGATTGGAAGCTAAGAGGTTCTAATGAGGAAGTCAGAGAGTGGATTCTAAACCAAAAGAGGCCCTCCCTTCAGTTCGATGGGGCCTCCAAAAATAATCCGGGCCAGGCAGGTGTAGGAGGAGTAATCAAAGATCAGCAAGGCAAAATCGTGGTGACTTACGAGTGGGGATTGGGCATAATGTCTAACAATAAGGCCGAGGCTTATAGCCTTCTCCTGGGCACCTCAATTCTGAAGAGACTTGGTCTTCAAAATCCGCTCATAATGGGTGACTCAGCCATTATTATAGCTTCCATGGTATCAGGGAGGGATTTCAAGCAAATAGTCTTGAACAATATCAAATCTAGGATCATTGACAACATAAGAGACATAAAAGGAGCCACCTTCAAACATGTGCTAAGGAGAAACAACAAAGAGGCAGATGATCTGGCCAACAAGGCAGCCAGCAGACCTATAGGCCAAGTCAGAGAAAATGATTCCTCTTATGACAAAGCAATTCCTTAAAGAATCTTATCCCACCCCCTCTCTTCAAAATTTGGGCCACCTCAGACGCCATCCTTCTCGAAATCCGCATATCCCCAAATCTTCCCACTCTCTGCCAAATCTCCTCGACTGCGCCAATCAGTGCCTCCTCTCTCTGATCCTCGCCCCAGTGATCGTATATGTCAACTCTTTCAATTCCAATCTCGTGTTTTATTCGACCTCCGCCGTCATTCTCAGGTACTGCCCAAATGGTTTTCATCCCAAAATCTCCCTCGCGTGCAGCAAAATCTTGGTCTGGATTTACAGTCACCTCAAGAATCGGATCCACCCTCCTTTGATCTCTCATCCGAGCAGCCTCTCTTCCTTTATATCTAGCAGCATTGCTCTCTCCTTAAACTCAGTCTTCAACGATTCAAAGGTCCAGGCTCTCGCCCCCTCCCAGCTCAGACTCTCTCATGAAGCAGTGCGCATACATTTGGAGCTCGAATTACGTTCCTCGACAGCAGGAAACTCAGGCACTTTCAATTTGAGATTCTCTTTTTACACTAACTGGCTGTTTGTTTGGCTGTCTCAGCGCTCCCCCCCTCTTCATTCTTCTCCTCTATTATTCAGCTCCTCCCCCTTCCTTTTGGTCTCCCTCTAGTGCAAAACAGCTCTGCACTCCCCCTTTCAGCACGCCTTATTCCCCCTTATCGCCCTCACCTCCAGAACCCGCCCTCTGCAGCATCAGCACTTTGGTTCTTCTCCCCAGCTTGGCGAAATGGCGAACCAGTAGGGAGCTCAGGAGCTCGCTACCAATCCTTTGGAAAATGTCATTACGAACAGCGAATGCACTCTCTGTAAAACGCACACCTTCATGATAGCCAGATTCATCAAAAGATTCAACGACCTCAAAGATGATTATCAAGCAGACAGTAGATCAAAAAGGAAGAAGCTGGAGAAGCAAAAAGCTGAGATCGAGGCCCTGAAGGAGAGATGCACCCACCTAGAGGAAGCAATAGCTCATATCAGGACTCTAACCCAAAGCATGCAAGCGGAAGCCTCAACCAGAGCCAGTGCAAGGAAAGAATCTCTCCCGGACGACTCAGTTAATCAGCAATACCCCTAGGACATGAATTGCAAATTTTGTTGGCTAGCAGGCTCCTTTGTCCGGCAATATAGCCGTTATCTCTTTCATTTTAGTTACCGTTTATGTAGCAACAAGGATCAAGGGTCTGCGAACCCATTTTGGATCCTTTCTGCCATGGCTTTTCATCCACATGTAACAGGACTTTGTCCCTGAAAGTTTTTTATAATATATCAGTAACCGATTCTGTCAAAAAAAAAAGGTCTTCAATCAATTGGAGTAGCCTAGTGTTGCGGGGGAGCGCCCTCCCTCACTCGATCCCGCTCCTAATCCGCGCTCCAAGTAGGAGCGACTCGGGAGCGCACTCCCGTTAAAAGAAATTGTGCTCCCTGCCATTTTGCGGAGCAAAGCAGGGAGTGTCACTCCCGTCACTTCGGGATCGATTTTTATAACCCGGGAGCGATCAAGGAGCGATCACTCCTGACCACTCCCAGAGCGACGAGAGCGACCGACGCAAAGAAAAAAAATTAATTAATTAATAAATTAAATTCAGCGAAAAAATAAAATAAAATAAAATTGGTTTTTCTAATATAAAGTGAGGGAGGGAGAGAGGGAGGAAGGGTTTCATTATCATTGTGAGAATGAGAGTGAGATAGAGATTGAGAGAGGGAGATTGAGATTGAGAGAGGGTGAGAGTGAGGAGCAAGGAGAGAATGAGAGAGGGCAAGGAGAGAGCAAGAGAGAACAAAGAGAAAGGAACAAGAGAGTGAGAGAGCAAGAGAAAGCAAGGAGCAAGGGGAGATTGAAGAGCTTGCAAGGGGAGATTGGACGCTAAAGAGGTAGGCTCTACATTGTACAATATTGAATAGAGTGTAGCAATTTTTTTTAATGTTTATTAAATTATTCCTAAATAAATAAATAAATTTTTCTCTATTTCCCATTCCCATTCCCATTCCATTTTTTTTAATTTTGTAGATACAAAACTTCAAATTTCAAACATCATGGTTATATTTCTTGGCATTTTCTTCTTCTTGGTTCCTTTTTTGGTTATTATGGTGCTGGAGAGTAGAAAAAGGAGGGTTGAAATTGAAAATGAAGAAGGGGATGAAGAAGGGGGACATAGTGGATTTGATGAAAACCCCGGTGAGGAGGAGCTAGAGGAGAGTGAACATGAGTCGGCTCAAAAAACTAAACAAGACCAAACCCCATTGTGGAAATATGTTAACAGGCCTGACGCAGGGAAAGGGGCTGGAACCACTAAATTTCATTGCCCCCATTGCAACAATAATTACACAAGTTCATACACCCGTGCCAGAAAACACCTCTGCGGGAAAATGCCATGGGATGGAGATAAACAAATAGGAATCAAAACTTGTATAGGTGTGTCAGCAGCAAATAGAGCCAAATACATAAGGGAAGAGGAGGAAGCCCAATACAAATCTAAAAAATCAAAGGGTTTCTTTGAACCAAGCTCACAATAACATGCACAAAGAACTCCTTCAGCATCCTCCAAAGGCAATGGATATGGAGGCACAAGGTCACCAAGTTGAAGGCATAGAAGCATATCAGATTTCCTTAATGAAGGGTGTAGGAATGATGTGGATTCAAAAGTTTACAGGTTTCTCTATGCATGTGGGATACCATTCAATGTTCTTCGCTCACCTTATTGGCACGAAATGGTTTCTGCCATAAATGATGCCCCTAAAAGATACAAGAGCCCTGGGTATGACAAGGCAAGAACCGTTGGACTTGATCATGAAAAAGCAAAAATAACACTTTCTTTGAATAGAATGACAAGTTCTTGGACTGACCATGGGGTGTCCATTGTATCTGATGGATGGACAAATGTAAAAGGCAAGCCATTGATAAGTGTTCTTGCTGTGTCTGTTAGTGGTGCCATCTTTCTAACTGTACATGATTACTCAAACAAGTTCAGGACCGCCATCAACATTGCAGAAGCATTACTTCAAACAATTGACCGTATTGGGCCATACAATGTCATCCAAGTCATCACTGATAATGCTCCTAATTGTAAGGCAGCAGGAGCAATATTGAGGATAAATACCCCAACATATTTTGGTTTGGGTGTTTGGTTCACACAATGAACCTTTTGATGCACGATATTGTTAAGAACAAAAACGAACAATACAAATGGATTGGTGATTTGTACAAGAAAGGCAAACAAATGATAAAATTTATTGCAAATCATAACAATACCCATGGCCTTTTCCGCAGTCACTCAAGATTGGAGTTGTTGAAAATTGCGAGGACTAGATTTGGTAGCTATTACCTCACCTTTAGGCGCCTTTTGAAGGTAAGAGAATCATTGGCTAGCATGGTATCAAGTCCACACTGGCAGGTATTAAAGGAAAGGGCTACAAATGCAGTTGACAAGCAAGGTTTTGAACAGGTGGAGGAGGCCACTCTTGATGGTATGTTTTGGGCACGTGTGAGGCAAGAATTGGATTTCACCAAGCCCATTTATCACATGATTTGGTTTGTAGATACAGATAAACCAGTGATTGGCGAGGTGTATGAGCAGATGGATACCATGTTGGGGCAAATAAAAGATATTGTTCATAACTATGATCCCAACTTGTACAAACTGATTCACGATTGTGTGTGCGTACGGTGGGATAAACTTAATGTTTCACTACATTGCTTGGCATATATGCTTACGCCAAAACACTACTCTACATCTTGGTTGGGCCAACCTACACCAGGGGGTGGGGTTAGGGCCAAACCCCATATAGATGAAGAGGTATCTACAGGATATTTGGAAGCATTAGAAAAGTTGATACCTGACAGGGAGGAATGTGCTAATGTGCGTCTTGAAATAGGCAGATACTTCAGTTGCACTGGTTTGTTTGGTACCTTTCATGCAATGAAAAATAGAGACAGATTTGATGCTCTCACATGGTGGGAATCATATGGCGGGCATGGACTTTTGCCAAAATTGGCAAAAAAAGTCTCTCACAGGTTGTAAATAGTAAATACTTCTTCTGGAGAGAGGTGTTGGAGCATCTACAACTTCATACATAATGTGAAAAGAAACAAACTCAATGAAAATCGGGCAGAAAGCTTGGTTTATGTGCACTACAACTTGAGGTTGTTGAGTCATTACTGTGATCAGGCTTATGAGGATCCAACATATAAAATTTGGGACAACCACCTAGAGAATGATAATTTGGAGGATGGCACTATACATCTTGAAGAACTGGAAGCGGAACTTATAAGAGAGGAAGATGAAGCAACAACCATGCCACCTCCACCATCCAGTAGCAGTGCTCGAGCTCCGAGTCT
>APFE030002026.1:0-19875 GCA_000404065.3 Pinus taeda | reverse complement strand
GGTCAATGTGACCTTGGAAAAACCCCCTACAACTCTTGGGGAAAACCAGTTTGAGAGTTCTTTATTTCTAGAAAATGCCTTGTTTACATTGAGAAATTTCAGCAAAGTCAACAAGCAAATTTCCAACTTATCTCGATTTCTGAGCCTCACAGCCCACTGGAAATTTCCAAACAGCAACGCAATGCTGTACGGCTACTGTACAGACGGTATGGACGGCTGTACGGACGGTACAGACAACTGTACGGACTGTACGGACATGCTGTACGTACGGTACGAACAGACTGTACAGACCTCGATTTTTGTGCAGAAAATCAGCTGCCTCGATTTCTGTGCAAAAACAAATCTGCCTTTTACTATTTGCTCAGCAAAAATCTGCCTTTTACTGCTTGCTCATTCAGCTGTAAGGATTTGCTTAAATGCTGCCTTGGTATGTGTGCCAAGCTGCTGCCTCCTTCTCCTCCTTGTCCAGAAATCTCCCTTGCTCTCTTGCTCTCTCTTTCTCAATCTGCTCATGAAAGAATGAATGATCTTTTCCTCATTTTCCTCCCTTAATCCAACCCTAAGTGACTTTTGGGTGATCCCTAAATCCAATGGCTGAAATAGATTTAGATCTATGGCTGAGATTAAATGCAAATTTAAATCTCACTTTCTATTTTTTAATTCACCCCACTTTAATAAAGACCCACTTAGTCATTTATTTCCAAAGTCACTTTTCCTTTCTAATTTTTCATTGACTTTATAAAAGTCACTTTAAAATTAGACTTTAGTAACTTGATCACTTAAAGTCACTTTTAAATTAGATTTAACTTTATAAAAATTATAAAGTCACTTTAGGAGAAAAATTAAATTATTTTTGGACACTTTTCCCTAGGACAAAGATCAAAGCCTAAGGGAACCACCTGTCCTCCGATACCAAATTTCAACAACTTTCATTTCAGTTTAGTAGAGACTGATAGAATTATTTTGTGTTATAATTATGTGAATACATTAGGAGATGTTGTGAATCTTTGCAATGAAAAGGTTGTGTATAAGTATTGACAATTGTTTGGCTAATTGAAAGATAAAATTGCACACAGAGTGATGGAATGGGGTATGAGATAGAAGCCACCATGACAGAATACCATCACTTGCAAGGGAGCCTAACAACATGATTAAAAGTCTCATGTTTATGAGATTTGGCTTTTGCATGAAGCACCTTTGGACAATTAGAAATTTACAATTAGAAACTTTTGAGTACATCTCATCGGAACTAAATGTTGTGAAACAAGTGAAATGATGGAGCAAGGAGCACAAGAAGAAGACTGCTAGGGTGACATTGCTACCCTGTGACACTCTGATTACCTCATGGGAGCAAGTCATAAAAGGCACCTTGACTTTAAGACTCCATGAGTAATGTGGTGGTGCATGCTAGAAAGGAACTTAGCTATAAGTGACAATAACCCCATGCAGGAAAACCTTTAAACAAGTAGACTACTCGGAATGGGGGTTTCCTAGGCTTGGAGGGGTGAGTAGACAATGGGGGCCCGTGTAGGAAAACCCTTGGATAAGTAGATTGCCCAAAATGGGGATTTCCTGGGCTTGGAGGGGTTGAGTAGCTGATGGGGGCCCATGCAGGAAAACCCTTGGACAAGTAGACTGCATGGACTGGGGGTTGTTGGTGAGCACCAGTATTGCAGCATCCTGGGTTGCCTTCTTTACTTTTATCAACTCGGTAGTTCGTAACAAACTTGGAAGCGACGCGTTGTATGCACAAGTACTAATTCTTACTGCAGGTTGTCACTTGGTCAGCCGGCGCAAGATCACTAGGAGCTCAAGCCAACTTCTATGGATTCCAGAAGAAGCTCTATATGTGATGAAAGAAGAGAAAGATTACTCTACAGATGTTACTCTAACTGCAGAAAGGAGAGACTGAAATGTAAAACAAACATAGTAAACCCTAATTAACCAACTAATCCTACTTTTGCAGAAAGCACTATGAAAACCATGAAAGGAATGCCATTACCTACTCAAGGAAATAAACAACATCAAACTGAGCTACTTCTGGGAGTAAATAAGCAAAAAAACATCTTTTTGGATTTTTATGTATTTTTATGTGAATTTGACATGCATATAGTTTATTGCGTGTGAATGTGGCAGCGAATAGGTGGCGTTGGAGGGTGGCTTTGGGACTTGAGAGGATGTAGGATGGTGTGGATAGGTCCTAGGAGGTCTCAGGTGGCCTTCTGGAGGTTTTCCCACACTCGGTCTTCAAAAAAAAGCCTACAAGAAAATCTAGAGGAGGAAAAACAACGTTCTACAGGAGGCCTACAGGAGGAGGCCGGGAGCAGTTTTCACAGTTTTGAGAGTGTGAGAGTGGGTGGAAAAGGTTGATGAAAGTTGGAATGAGGTGTTAGGGTGCCTAGGGTCTACCAAGAATCACCAGGAGAGAGGAAGATGATTGGGTTTGCTCAAGGAGAGAGGAAGAAGTTCTATGGAAAATGCAGGAAACTAAGGTAGAATTGAGGTGAGGTTTCGGCGACCTATAAGGCATGGATCAAATGGAGGATGGAATGGCTGATAGGCTGATCTATTGCAAGAAGAGATCTGCTGCAAAGGAACTGACATTCAACCAATAAGATCAAACAAGCAATGAAATGAGTGCATCTAGAAAAACAAACTAGTCTAAACTATGATCTATGAAAGGAAATGCTAAGAAATGTTGCAAGAAAGGAAAGCATGAAAGAAAACTATAGCAAATAAAGAAGTGAGCATGATGAAGAAGATCTGAAGCAAAGCAAAGCTAGACTATTAACCTACTAAAAGCTGCAAGCACTAGAAGTCCTATGAATGAGGAAAATCTATGTTTTTGGGGCAGCAAGAGGGTCTTTGCCTCAAATCATGGTCCCAAAGGGAGGAAAGGAGGCTAAGGCACTGTTGCTAGCCTTTTGAATCTTTTCTTTATCACTGCTTAACATGCTATAGAAAGCACAAATGGAAGCAAACTATCGAATCATCAAAAGCAACCTATTCTTAACCATAAAAGAACTACATCTAACAGCTACCTAATCTACAAACTGAAATAGAACATACAAATACAAGTAAAGAGGAGCTTGGATGCTTGGATTGGTCCCTAACCCAAGAGCTTCAGCCCTCTGAGGTAACTCAATGCTAACTCAAAAAGGATTCCATCTTTATTTCCAAAACAATAGCAAGGTTACATGAAACTGTCACAAAATAATAAGCTCGAAGTTGGAGCAGAATTTACATAAGCAAAAATTCAACAAAAATCCGACCCTAGTGAGGCCCTAGGCCTCTCTACTTTTATACAAATGAAGCTACCAACATCTTCCTTAAAATCAGGGAGGCTTGGCTCCCAAAACTCAAGATAATCATCAGTCATCCTCCACTTGCTCGGTTGCCTTCTAGTGCAAGATTTGGCTGCTTGTACTCCGAGCTGAATGAAAGGGAATTCGAAGTGAGGAGTAATAAATGAGGGGGGTTCCCTCCTACAAGTCCTCTCCTTTGTCCACTTCGAGTTATTGCTGCCCTTTGTCCACTGGATCCTTGACTTTGACTTCAAAATTCATCAATAATCTGCATTAAACACATGTTAGACCGCATGGCATCATAGCTAACTCAACTCACTCCATAAGCATAAATATAATCAGAAAATCATACAATAAGCTAAGAGAATGGTTGATTTGACTAGGTTAGGAGGAAAAATGAGCCCATATAATTACCCATTTATGAGGTTCATCAGTTGTCTAGGCCTAAAGGGGTGAGTAACTAATGGGGGAAAAAATATACCACACAGGAAAGCCTTTGGACAAATAAACTACCCAAAATGGGGGTTGCCTAGGCCTAGAGGGGTGATTAACTAATGGAAGAAGAAATATGCTCCACAGTAAAACCCTTGGACAAGTAGACTTCCCGAAATGAGGGTTTCCTAGGGCTGGAGGGTTGGGTAACTGATAGGAGAAGAAATATGCCCCACGTTCACTAGGATGTGAGCATTAGGGGGCATGTTCAATGAAGACAACGAGTTGGACTTATCACCTGTAGAGACAAAGGAAGCAAAGAATAACCATAAAGATAAGTATTTATTTAAAAAATTACCTGTTGAAATTTTGGTTTAATTTTATTATTGTATCGGTTTAAAGAATTAATTGTTGAAATTTTGGCTTAATTTGATTATTATGATTAATCTAATGATAATTGGATGCTTGTGATATCGGTGAGATACCGAACTATCTAGCAAGAGTATATGATGTTGATTATAAGTAATATCAAAGTGATGCAATGAAAGCAGAGTGGAGTTGAAGACTTTAGGGACTAGACCATTGTGGGAACACTAGAACCCTGTGATATGCATTAACCGCCATGAGATATGTTGTGACAAATGTGTTTTGTTGTTAGAGCAAGCCAAAGAGATGCCTTGGTTGTGAGACTCCATCAAGACTCTTCCTGTGCAAGTAAGCCTTGGCAAGGAATGGACCACCCAAGGGGCTAGGGAGCTAGAGAAGGAGGTGCCTAAACATGGAAGGTGTGTGACTGTAAGGAAGGGGAGACATGAATGAATCTGTTTTCAAAGAGTCATGTGCATACTCATTGGGATCAAAAATGCATTGGGTGTCCCAGAAAGCGATGAGCTAAGTTTATTCCTTGTGGAAGCCTTGAGGATAATGAACGACATGGCTAGACATGACAATTTAGGACATGGAAAATGTTGTTGGTGTAAGAGTTATAACTATAAAGCTCATTTATTGTCTTTGTTCTCTATTTATAGAACATCGAGGATAGTGTTCCTTTAAGGGGGTTGGGGTTTGTAACATCCCCTTGTTTGACCCTGCTTTTGTAATATTAATTATTGCTGCAATACTAGCATGGGGGGAAACCACAACTAGCTAATATGTGATTAAGAACTTATTTATTATTTAAAGTTAACTAAAACAACTAAAGAAGGGACAGCCTTACGGATCCTTGGTCAGAGGGAAATCTCTTGTCTACTTGCATTGAAGAGTGAAGTCAGTGCTCTCTCAAAAACACGAAGGGATGTAGAGAAAAATCTACATGCATGCATCATAGAAGAGAAATGAGAGTTATTTAGGAGTTTCATGTTGGTTGGCAGGTTGGCAGGTTGGATTCAATTGCTCAGCATTTCTCTATTAAACTCTCTGTGGTTGACCCCAAGACAAGTACTAGTTCCCTCAAGTGTTTATATATTTGCATGTGGTTGGTCGTGCTCTCTGTTCTAATATATGTTCTTAGGGTTGATCATTGAACGAGTGTGGGAATTGGATTTTTCCCTTTTCATTCAGACTATGGTGTGTGGATATTATTATCTTCTGGAGAACAGTGGTATTCAAGGCTAGTTTAGAACAATGTAGCGCTATGAAGTGTGACCTAGGTGACCCACCAGTATTGGAGTTGAACTTGAGCTTGTGCACTGTGAGCTTGAGCTTATGCTTTGTGGCCTTGGGAGTTAATCCCTGTGATTTTGGTGTTCTAAGCCACTAGATTGTGTTGTTCAAGTCTTAGAGGTCAGTGAGAGGCTCAGTGGATGACTGGATCACTACGGTGTTGTTGTATAGTTGTTAACCACCTAGATGAGGCATCATGAGTCACTATGGTGCTTGTTGAAGAGTCGTTAACCCCCTAGAAAATGGACTACAGACCCCTGTAGTGCTTGTTGGAGAGTTGTTAACCACCTAAATAGTGGACCGCAGACCCCTATGGTGCTTGTTATGAAAAGACAGTTGTGAGATCACCTGGACAATGGATCCAACCTCCTGGACTAAGCATCATCACCATCTGGATCCTAGGGCAAATCCCTATGATTGATTCAAATAAGTAAGCGGGTCACTTGTTGATTTTCTTATAATAGAAATTTTTTCTAAACTGATAATTATTTCCAATGATTTGTATTCTCAAGTTGTCTTATGTCACTTATATCATTAAGTAATTATACATAGAAAATATCAACTATAATGCAATAATAACTATAGGGTCATATAGAGATAGCCAAACACAATAAGAGACACAAGATTACCTTGGGGAAAAACCAACCAAATTTTCTTCTAAAGAGAATTCAATCTTCAGCAAAGTTTACAATATAAATTGTCTAGAAATCTATGTCAATTTCCAAGCACAAAATACCAATCAAATATGGTCAAAGGAGAGAGAATGTCTAACTTTTGTCAGCTTAGTCATATATGGTCAATAGCCTAATTTTTGGTTTGTTTTGCTTCTGGTTAACAGTAGTCAAAGGAGGCTAAATTTTGGCCCTGCAACTTCCTCAAAGAATTCAGACAAACTATCACATTTGACCCGTGGTCAACCCTAGTCAAACAAATCCAGTCAACATCGAAATTTCAGTCCATAAATTTGGTCAATGTTCTGTCAAAGATGCCCAAAATATTCGCTCCAATAATCAGTCAAACAACCCAGAAAAATGTCAAGGTCAACACTAGTCAACAAGTCAAACTTCACTTCAAATTTTGGTGGTCAACGTCAAAGTTCTTCTGCACCTTAACACATGTGAACAGATGACATCTTGCTCTTATGTGGGTGATTTGAATTATGCCAAGTGAGGAGGTCGAATTTACTTATTTATAGTGGCCAAGTAGGTACCCTTTCACCAACGATCACCTCTAATAATGGGGTCGACTTAGGCTTCTTAGAGCTTACATAAACCAATATAAAAGTTTATTGTTTCCTTTCAATATTTATAATTTCTTTTGTTGATTTGAAGGTTTCTTGGCATGCATGAATACCTCCCAATGCTACAAAAAATCAACATCACTATGGTGTTGTTGTATAATTGTTAACCACCTTAACAGGGCAATATGAATCATTGTGGTGCTTATTGAAGAGATTTTAACCACCTAGACAGTGGACTAGAGACCCTTGTGGTGCTTGTTGTGGAGAGCACCTGGACAGTGGACTTCATCTCTTCAGTATTTGACCAAGCTATTGGTGTGAACTCCCCTATGCAGGCATTTCCTCAAACTCTGGATCCGGCTCAAGGGCGGTCCGTTGCAAGAGAGATTGCAATGTAGTTGGACTACCATTAGGCGGAGAGTGGAAATCCCTCCTTTAGTTGCCATCTATTCTAATACATTCAAATAAGTATCATTGTTTATACATATTTGATTAAGGATTATGACAGTATTTGTTATTGTTGAAAAATGTGTAACTAGGTTCAGTCTTCATAAATATGAAACGTACATTTGATTCTTTTATTTTGTAAAATGAAAGAAAAATTATTATTGTTATTTTGGAGCATGGGTTTCATGCTCAAGGTCTTTTATTTTAGAGGTCAAGCACCCATTGAGTGCTTCTAGGGTTTGTCTTAAGTCAAGAAGTCAAAAGATTCATTGTCATATGTTGAAGACCCCTTCAAGCACATTGTAACTTGTAAAAAGAATTATTTTTGTATTTTAAAGTGTCAAAATACCCTCCAAGACCAAGTCGGCCTCCCAATAAAGAAATCAATCTAATTTGAGGAACTTCGTCCACCTTGGAAGCCTATATATAGGGGGAACTTGACCTCCTAGAGACAATTCCTTCTCTCATCAAATCCAGCAAAGAAGAAGCAGAAAGAGGCTAGCAAAGGAAGAAGGAGGACGAAGATCAAGTGTTTGGGCTATTTTCTCTCTCTCTCCACATAAGTGTGAAGGAAAGAAGCTAGGGTTTCTGTTGTTGGGTTAGGGTTTTGTTGTTGCACGATCGAACTTGGAGGAAGTGTAAAAAGAAGGTCAAAGAAAGGCTCATTAGGTCAACCACAACCCCTAGAAGAGGGAGAAAGTCAAGCAAAGGTCTGAAGAAGTCTTGGAAGGTCGAAATAAGCTCACACGTGCAGAAGCAGCTGTTGCTGAGAGGGATGAAATTTCAGACCTGCAGTGGAGGTCAGAATTCCGTTGCTGGGGGTCGAAGTTCTGCTGCCATAAGAGATTTGACTGAAGTTTGACTTGGACAAGGGAAGCACATCATCAAGAAGGTTGGACTTGGTCTTGGAGGGATGTTGGCTTTGGTCTAGAGGTCTTGGAATTCATCAATTGAAGAATCTATAAGAAGAGAAAAGATTTGTGGGTTTTCCTCTTAAGTGGAGAGGTTTTGGCCATGGCTTGCAGCCTGTATCTTGTGTTCTTCTGTACTATTGTTCTTCTTGTTTTGGTAGTTGTTTGATGATAAGAACGAACATAATAATAAGAGAAGAAGCTAATAAGTAAGAAAAAGTAAAAAGATATCACAAGCAGTTATCATAGAAAGAGAAATCATCCTAGCTACTACCCTATAAATTTCTCAACATGGTATTAGAGCTAATGTTGGCTAAGGGCATAAATGAAGTTTTCTACTACATTGAAGAAGTTCTTAGAGAAGATTACAAAGGTGGCAAGTGTTGGTTTTTGTAGCATCGGATGTGTTCTAGCCACGAAATTTGGTGGAGAGGCTAGAATACATGAGATCTCCAAAACCCAAAAATCGTTTCTAGAAATTCCACATAGAAATGACTTAATTAGATTATTAACCAATTTTTTAATGTTTCCTAAATCTAAACTTAGGAAAACTAGTTAATTAACCATAGATAATTAAGTCAAGGTGAGAATTCTCTAGAAACTCACATGGATCGATCCAAAAATGATTTGAGCCATCGATTATGATTTAATCTTGGTCGTTGGATTCCCAATAGAAAGATATAAGAAGGGATCAATGTGATGATGAAGAATACACCAGAGTCACTTGAAGAATTCGATTTTCTATAGTAGCAGTAGTCAATTGCTGGAAAGTTCGAGCTTCAGTGACAAAGTAGAGACAATGAGGGGCAGAGACAGTGAGGTTGGAGGAAGATTTCTAGATCCAGCAAGTACATTTGCAGAGAGGCTGAAATTTCTCCAGGAGGTAGCGCAGAGCCTCAAGAAGGCAATTCAATTTGCTGAGAGGGGAAAACGCCTTCAGTTCCAGAGGCCAAGAAGGAGTCCCAGAGTGCCGGAGAAGAATTTTCCCAGCCAGCAGCAGGCAGGACGGCTTGAACAGCAGCCAATTCAGGTAGCACGCACAGTAGGCAGCTTCAGAGATGGAGAGTCTGCGCAAGCCCAGTGGGACGACTTGCTTTCCAGAGGCAGTCCAGTGTCGGAATTGCCCAGAGTGAGGGTAATTTCCCTCTAGTACTTTTGCCAGTATTTTTACTGCAAGATTACCAGATTTCAGCATCCAGATTAGAATTTCACTGTTGCATAATAATAAAACCCTTAGTTGTTGCACTGGTTTTCCCAAGTTGGGTCTTACGAGGACATTTGTCCAAAAACAATGATGTCAGTTTTATGTATGTGTGCTAGTATTTTCTCAGATTCCAACGCTATTTATTTTTGGCAGAATTTTATTTGTGAAGGTTGCGGTGTGTTTAATTTGGTGTTTGTCGTAGCAAATAAATTGTTAAATTGATTAACAATTAGAAGAATTAATTCCAGTTGTTGCAATAGGACTTCAATTTTGGAATTTTCGCATAGTATCAGAGCGTGAGTGATCAACCGGAAAGCGAAGAAGCGAAGAAGAGAATTTCCCTACTCAGAAGGATCAGCAGGCCGAAATTCCTAGAGGTTGCGCAATTCATCAACAAGCAGATTGAATTGCTGGAGTAGAAATTCGATTTTTAGTTGCAGGTGGGCAAAAAAGTCGAGATGCCCGAGATAGTGATTCCACCAGTCAAAGGGAGTAGCAGCAGCTCAGATTTTCACTAAGCAGATTTCTTGTTGGACGCAAAGGGTTTTGCAGATGTTTGCAGTTGTAGAATCAGCGTCGAGTGGAAGAAAGAAGCACACACAGCAAAGGGAAGATTTCTCTTAGCGAACTTCGAGTTTCAAAATTTTGATTTTCCAGTTGCAGATCGGTAGTAGCTATGAGCAGATTTCCTCACTCCAGAAGGGAATACTTGTAGCAAATCCAACCATAGTTTTAAAAACTAGCCAGCTTGAACCGGAAACCGGTCAAACAAGCCGGTTCATTGTGCGACCAGGTCAAACCGAACAAAAAACCCGATTCATGGGTCTATTTCGCCAAAACTCCACAAAAACGACATAAACCGATCGGTTTAAGACGGAACCAGTTGGTTCCATCCTAAACCGGTCAATTCATTGCCAAGGCCGCGGCAGACCCATACGACTATTTAGGAAGCTTCCTGGGTGTTTTGGAGGGAAAGTAAGGGTTATTTCCCTCCAAAAGCACCCTCTCCAACCCTTTAAAAGGAGCTCACCCACCTCATTTGCCTCACACATCTCATTTGGAGTTTTTGTGAGTTGATTGGGAGCTTGGAGAGTGTTGAGTTTTTGTTGGAGTAGTGGAACAACAAAGAGTTTGAGCTAAATAGTAGACATCATGCCTCCAAAAGCCAAGGATACAGCATGGGCTCATTGTTATATGATTGATGGCAAAATGATTTGCAAATATTGCCAAAAATCTATTGCAGGAAGGGGTATTAACAGGTTCAAGCAACACTTGGTTGGGATAAGAGGCCATGTAAAGCCATATGGAGCACCAAATGAAGTAACAGGGCATATTAGGGCAGAATAACTTCAGAAGTTTGAAGACTCAAGTCACTCAACCAATAGAGATGTTTGTGACTCATGCAGTTGCAATGTTTGGGAGTCGAGACTCAACCAACTGAGTTTGATCATGATGAGAAGTTTCAAGTGATTATGTTGATCACTAATATCATATATGTAGATTTATAGTAGGCTAGTGGCCCCATAGTTTGTAGGCTTTGTTTTTGAACTCTAGAGGCCATTTAGAGCCTCATTGATTATATATTTTATTGTTGATATGTATTGCACTTGGTGCCATTTTGATATATTCACCTTTACATGGCATATATATAAGAAAACTTTGCATATTTTGAATCTATTGGTTTGGAATCATGGTTTTAAATGTTAAAAATAGTTTTTCATTAAAAAATAATTATCTCATGTGTTTTTTTTTTAAATCGGTTCATTGAGATCTAACCAGTCCCAGTTTGACCGGTTCCGATCTGAAACCCGATTTATTAGGTGGACTGGTCCGGTCACCAATTCCAGTGTTTAAAACTATGGATCCAGCATCCGAGTAGAGGGAAAGAGGGAGATTCTGATTTATTTTCTTTAGTTTTTGAGTTTCGCAAATTTTGCAACTTCAAAGAGATGATCATACAAGATTGCCAGAGGAGGTCGTGTGGATTAGCCAAAATGCAGATCTGGGTAGCAGATCGACTTATAGTTGTCTGAGATAGGTGCCAGAGGAAGTATGAGTTATCCAGTCTAAGTTGCAAAGGAAGGGTCCCAGACAGAGACTAGGCTTGAAAGGAGATAGTGGGGCACCAAAAATCCTGGAGGAGTATAAGACTCCAGTGTGCCATATTGGGCAAGGTCCAATGTAGTTGCAACAAAAGAGATCAGTCAAATCAATTCCAGATTGTTGCAACGAGACCATCACCCTTGCTAGGGGGCCCACAGTATTCAGTAGCAAAATGGATTAGTGTAAGTGGTTGCAGTCAGATTCTCGAGTGACAATTGCAAATACTAGTAGCAGTCAGATGTTGAAGAGCGTCATGCAGAGTTGATGGCAAACTAGGAGGCTCAGTAGCAAAGTCAATAGCAGTGCAGATTCTTAAGTAGACAATGCAGTGGCTAGTAGCAGTCAGGACTCAGAAGACAGATGCAGCAGACACAGATGATTCAATATTTCGAATGGCTTCATAGTTGCAATAGTTGTAGTTGCAGCGGCAACAGATGAGAGGGAGTTGCAATGCAGATGCAGAGTTGGTAGCAGTATAGCAGTGTCAGCAGCAGCATGGATGCAGCATCAAAGTTGCACAGTAGTTGGTGGGCAGCAGCAGCCAGACATCAGTAGCGTAACAGGAGGTGATACAGAGACAAGGTGTTGTGACAGAATGTGCAACATTAGAGAGAACACAATCCTAGCTAAGAAGGAGTGTTAGTTTCCGTAGCATCGAATGTGTTCTAGCCACGAAATTTGGTGGAGAGGCTAGAATACATGAGATCTCCAAAACTAAGAAATAGTTTCTGGAAATTCCACCTAGAAATGACTTACTTAGATTATTAACCAATTTTTTAATGTTTCCTAAGTCTAAACTAAATTGGTTAATTAATCAGAATTAATTAATTCAAGGTGAGAATTCTCTAGAAACTCACATGGATCAATCCAGAAGTGATCTTAGAAATCGATTAAGATTTAATCTTGGTCGTTGGAGTTCCAACAGGAAGATATGACAAGGGATAGATGTGGTGATGGAGAATACACAACAGTCACTTGGAGAATTCAATTTTCTAGAGTAGCAATAGTTAGTTGTCGGAAAGTTCGAGCTTCAGTGAGGAAGCAGAGACAGTGAGGGGCAGAGAAAGTGAGGCTGGAGGAAGATTTTCAGATCCAGTAAGTGCATTTGCCGAGAGGCAGAGATTTCTCCAGGAGGCTGCGCAAAGGCAGCACAGAGCCTCAAGAAGGCAGTGCGATTTGTTGAGAGGGGAAGATGTCTTCAGTTCCAAAGGCTAGGAAGGAGTCCCAAAGTGTCGGAGAAGAATTTTCCCAGCCAGCAGCAGGCATGACAGCTTGAACAGCAATCAGTTTGGGCAGCACGCAGAGCAGGCAACATCAGAGTAACACAGACCCTGTGCAAACCCAGTTGGACGGCTTGCTTTTCAGAAGCAACCTAGTGTCGGAATTGCCCAGAGTGACGGTAATTTCCCCTTAGTATTTTTTCTAGTATTTTCTATGCAGGATTGCCAAATTTCGACATCCAAATTATTGTACTCAGAATTTCACTGCTACATAATAATAAAACCCTTAGTTGTTGCACCGGTTTTACCAAGTTGGATTTTTCCAGGGACATTTGTCCAAAAACAACAGTGTCATTTTTATGTGTGTATGTGCTAGTATCTTCTCAAATTCCAGCGCTATTTATTTTCCGCATAACTTTATTTGTGAAAGTTGCAGCGTGTTTAACTTGGTATTTGCCGTAGCAAATAAATTGCTAAATTAATTAACGATTAGAAGAATTAATTCCAGTTGTTGCAATAGGATTTCAGTTTTGGAAATTTCATAGCAAGTCATCTCAAGAAGGGCATCAAAGAAGTATGGGATCTCTTATTTTTACTTAAGAAGGAAGGGACCAAGACATCTACAAAGGATGGAGGACTATTCTCAGCACTCACTAGCACATTTCAAGATGAAAATATTTGGGTAATCGACAGTGGAGCATCAAGACATATGATTGGTCAATACAAGCAACTAAAGACATTGTCAAGAGGAAAGTCCTCTTACTCCATTGAGCTTGGTGACAATAAGAGCTACCCTGTGAGAGGAATTGGGTCTACCTCGCTAGAGCTAGAGAATGGAGGAAATATTCATCTCAGCAATAGGGAGATAGAATTGCTATCATAGATGGAAAGGTTGTAGTATCGGGTAAAAACTTAGGCATAGAAGATGCAAGGATGATTGGAATCCGTGAAGGAAGACTTTACAAATTGTTAACTCCCCTCGCTCAAGCTTTGGTTCACATTGAAGTTAGCCTATGTGAACTTTGGCCTAGAATTTTTGGTCATCTTCGCTACAAAATCTTACCAACCCTAAATTCAATAGTGAATGGCATCCCCGAACTAAAAGAAGATCATGATGGAGTATGCAAGGAATGTACATTGGGTAAAAACACCACAAAACCATTTGGAAGCAGTGGTTCAAGGTCAAAAGAAAGTACGGATCTCATTCATTTTGATGTTTGCGGTCCTATGACTCCAAAATCTCTTGGAAGTCATCTATACTATGTAACATTTATTGATGACCATTCATGGAAAACTTGGGTTTATCTAATGAAATCCAAGGATGAAGTATCATCAAATTTCAAGAATTCAAAGTTGAAGTAGAGAACCTTACAGAAAGGAGAATCAAGACTTTAAGGTCTGATAACGGAGGAGAATACACATCAAAGGAAATTATAGTCTTCTGTAAGGAGTCTGGGATTAAGAGAGAGTTGATAGTCCCATATAATCCCAAGCAAACTGGAGTTGCAGAACGAAAGAACTAATCCATCGAAGAAAGTGTAAAAGCCATGTTACATGATCAATGTTTGCCAAAATTTATGTGAGGTGAAGTTACTAAGACAGTTGTATACATACAAAACCGAAGTCCCCACAGGTCACTAGATAAGATGACTTCTAAAGAAGCATTCACTAGGAAGAAACCAAGCGTTGACCAACTCCAAAGTTTTGGTTTTCCTGTCTATATTCATATACCGAAGGACAAGAGAAAGAAGTTGGATCCTTCAGGCATGAAGGGAACATTTGTTGGTATAGTAATTCTTCTAAGATCTATAGGATCTACATAAAAGAAGGACGTCGAATAGAAGTTAGTCGAGATGTGATATTTGATGAAAGTATTGCATTCAAGAAATCAAAGGATCTCCCTATGGACTCTGATGATGAAAAACTTCCTGTATTTAAAGAGGAAAGTACTAGGGAGGAAGAAGAATCAAATCATGAAGATGAAAGTCCCAGTGAACCCGTACAACTTGTGGTCATCCTAGAGACTTGAAAGAGACCTAACTGGTTGAA
Organism: Pinus taeda; assembly: GCA_000404065.3. Taxonomy (NCBI): domain Eukaryota; kingdom Viridiplantae; phylum Streptophyta; class Pinopsida; order Pinales; family Pinaceae; genus Pinus; species Pinus taeda. Next base: position 5,302 of record APFE030002026.1, on the reverse strand, counting down.
ATCTACTCTATTAGATGCAGAGGGACATGGAGCAACTAAAGGCACATTCAGAGAAAGCAAGAAGCCAAAAAGATATTCTAGGTATGCAGCATATATGACAAAACTAATAGAAGCAGAGCCATCCACCTTTGAAGAAGTTGTCAATCATCAAGAATGGAAAGATGCCATGAATGAAGAATATCAATCTATAATGAAGAATGGGGTTTGGGAGATCGTACCTACGCCTGAAGACAAAACTGTGGTGATTTCCAAATGGATTTACAAGATTAAACATGTGGCAGATGGAAGTATTGACAAGTATAAGTCAAGATTTGTGGCTAGGGGCTTCTCTCAACAAGAAGGCATCGATTATGAAGAGACATTTGCTCCAACAGCAAGGTATACAATTATATGCTCACTAGTCTCTTTAGCAGCATCGATGGGATGGAATATTCATCAAATGGATGCCAAGACTGCATTCCTAAATGGCACAATTGATGAAGAAGTCTATATGGAGCAACCCTTGGGATTTGAAGTCAAAGATAGAGAGGCTTATGTTTGCAAGTTGAAGAATGAATTATATGGCCTTAAGCAAGCACCAAAGGCATGGTATGCAAGGATGGATGCAAATATACAAAGATTGGGCTTCACGAAGAGTTATGTTGATCTGAATCTCTATATCAAGGTTGTGAAGAATGAGTCTATAACCATTCTTCTATATGTGGATGATCTTCTCTTGATAGGTGTGGAAGGTCAAATCCAAGAATGCAAGAAGCAACTAGCAGCAAAATTCGACATGAAGGATCTTGGGCAAATGCACTACTATTTGGGATTGAGAGATTGGCAGGGACCTGATGAGATTTATCTAGGTCAAGGAAAGCATGTGATCGAGATGCTAAAGAGGTTTGACATAACGGATTGCAAACCTATGACAACCCCCATGATTACAAACTTGAAAAGGCTAAGGAGTTCCAAATCAAGCCCAGTGGATCTGACCAGGCATAGGCAATTGATTGCCTCATTCTTATACTTGGTGAATACTCGCCCAGATATATGTTTTGCAATAAATGTTCTCAGTTAGTTCCAAGTTGAGCCGAAGCATGATCATTGGATAGTAGCCAAGCACATTCTAAGATATATAAGAGGAACAATCCACTATTGCCTGAAATATGATAGGAGGAATGATGTCCACTTGATTGGATATACAAATTCCGACTGGGGACGCATTGAGCGGGATGGAAGAAGCACTATAGGAGGATGTTTTAGTTTGGGATCCTCCATGGTCTCATGGATGAGTAGAAAGAAAGAATCGGTTGCTTTGAGTAGTGTTGAGGCTGAATATATTGCAGCTTGAGAAGTAAGCAGAAAAGTTGTTTGGCTGAGGAAGTTGTTGTTTGACTTGTTTGAACGACCAATGGACCCTACAGTGATACATTGTGATAACACCAGTTGTATAAGGTTGTCTTAAGACCCAATGTTTCATGGAAAGAAAAATCATATAAACAACAAGTATCACTACACTCAAAAGCTAGTACAAAATGGTGTGTTGCAGCAACAGTATATCTCCACCGATGAGTAGGTCGCTGACATATTGACAAAATCTCTTCCTCATAGGAAGCTTGTGTATTTGAGAGACAAGCTTGGTATGGTTGATATATCCTCCCTAGTTGAGACGGAGAGATAGGCACATCGTTCTTGTCTTCACTTGGGAAGAAAGAATGGAGGATTGGGTAAGCATCTTGCATCCGATACTCTTTGAGGATGAGGTAGGGCATCCAAGATAAGAGTAGTTGAGGACCGATATTCCTTGAGGACTGGCTATCCAAAATAAGAATAGTCCTGGAAGGACATACTTTGTGAACACCTGAGTGGAGTATGTGCCTTGAGAGACAATGATGATGGTGTCTATAAATCATTGGTCTCGCCATCATTTTGCTCTGATCTTGTGGAAAGATAGATCTCTTAGTCAAGGCCTTGGTATGTAATAATGCTAGTTGTTATGATGCTAAACAAATGGGTTACAAACATGCCCTTCTTATGAGATCTATTCAGATTGAGAATGTTCACGTACCATTTACGAATACCTCCCTAGTTAAGAGGGAGTGTTGAAAAATGTGTAACTAGGTTCGGTCTTCATAAATATGAAATGTACTTTTGATTCTTGTATTTTGTAAAATGAAAGAAAAATTATTATTGTTATTTTGGAGCATGGGTTTCATGCTCAAGGTCTTTTATTTTAGAGGTCAAGCACCAATTGAGTGCTTCTAGGGTTTATCCTAGGTCAAGAAGTCAAAACAGCCATTGTCATATGTTGAAGACCCCTTCGGGCACATTGTAACTTGTAAAAAGAATCGTTTTGTATTTTAAAGTGTCAAGAAACCATCCAAGACCAAGTCGGCCTAGCAGCAAAGAAGTCGACCTAATTTGAGGAATTTCGTCCACCTTAGAAGCCTATATATAGGAGGGAACTCAACCTCCTAGAGACACAATTCATTCTCTCATCAAGTCAAGCGAAGAAGAAGCAGAAAGAGGCTAGTGAAGGAAGGAGGAGAATGAAGATCAAGTGTTGAGCTATTTTCTCTCTCTCTCCTCACATGTGAGAAGGAAAGAAGCTACAGTTTTTGCTGCTAAGGGTTTTGCTATGGCAGAATTGAACTTAGAGGAAGTGCAGAAAGAAGGTTGAAGGAAGGCTCATTAGGTCATCCACAAGCCCTAGAAGAGGGAGAAAGTCAAGCGAAGGTCTGAAGAAGTCTTGGAAGGCCGATATAAGCTCACACGTTCAGAAGCAATTGCTACTAAGAGAGCCAAAAATTTCAGACCTGCATTAGAGGCTGAAATTTTGTTTTTGGGGGTTGAAGTTGTGTTGTTGGAAGAGATTTGACTAAGGTTTGACTTGGACAAGGGAAGCACATCATCAAGGTGGTTGGACAAGGTCTTGGAGGGGTGTTGGTTTTGGTCTAAAGGTCTTGGAATTCGTCAATTGAAGAATCTATAAGAAGAGAAGAGATTTGTGGGTTTTCCTCTCAAGTGGAGAGGTTTTGGCCCTGGCTTGCAGCCTATATCTTGTGTTCTTGTTTACTATTGTTCTTCTTGTTTTGGTAGTTGTTTGATGATAAGAACGAACATAATAATAAAAGAAGAAGCTAATAAGTAAGAAAAAGTAAAAAGATATCACAAACAATTATCATAGAAAGAGAAATCATCCTAACTATTGCCCTATAGATTTCTCAACGATTATGTTATTGACTAATGTATGGACCTGTATCATTCATGAAAGAATGTCCTAAATCATTATATATTGATGGGTGACAAGTTATCTTTCCATGGTGGTAATGGATGCTTCAATTGTGCCGTTACTGCGATCTTAATGAATTGCACGTTATCTAATATGTTCATGACTGGTGGTCTGAAATTTACCCAAAATTAACTAGTTATCTTACTAGTTTTCAATGATATTAAGTGTTAGAATTGGGTGGTTCACTACCACACTCATGATTGTAGGCTATCTCATATGTTGTGAGTTTATCTTATAAGTTGTGATTCTATCTTATCTGTTGTGATTTAAAGAAAACTTTGGTTGAAGTTAAAGTTTACATTATTCAGGAACGATGAGATAAATCAATGGTTTGTGCATATTCATGTTAATGTTGTAACTGAGAATTGAAACCAACTTGATATCCTAAGATTTGTGATTTTTAAAGAAACATGGTCGATAGCCCTCTTGTGTAATCACCCAAACTTGCATGATTCCTTGAAAATGAATGTAGTAACTTTCTCTTATTAAAGGAGTTAACTAACCTGCAACAGAGAGCAAAGCTACATGACTTGGCATATTTCACCTTGTACAGTGTTGAATTTGGGAAATTGGCCTTTGGAGCCATGCCTTTCCTTTATTTTGGATCTAGTGTATTTTGGGTCTTACTGGTATTCTATTTATTCACTCTCGATAGGGCACAATGTTGTTGAGAGCCTATGTTCAAGCCTTGTACATCATTCTCATAAATTTGGTGTTCTAGGCAAATGCCCCTAGTCTTAAGAAATCTTTGTAATTCCCAAAATTTTCCATTGATTTCCTTTTTTCTTCTAAGCTTTTGCAGAAATCCAGTTATATGAGATCCAAGGCAGACAAGGTGTAGTTGCTTGGCGCACGGCCCAGATATTATTCAAACTGGATTTACCTTTTCATAATAGATCACATTCGGTGATCTAGGGGTCAGCGGGTGACAAGGGTCACCATGGTTATGTAGAGGTTGAATCCCATTCGAGACTGGATCTCTCTATCCACTATTTCTCGCATTCAGGATCTGGGCATTCGGGGTCAGGCGAGGTTAACACCGCAAGCACAAGCCTTGATGTAAGTGGATTAGATCACTTTCGAGTGAGTACTGAATCCGAGCATCCGAGATCCACAAGAGGCAAAGCGGTGCTCCCATTTGCGAAGGCCAAATTACCTTGTGATGGAGCTGGAGAATTGTGGATCCAAAGATCTGGACATGGAGAGGGTGGATACAAGGTTGGAAGGTCGAATGGTTGGGATGTAGTGAATGGCCAAATTACCTTGCACGACGCTTAGATCTGTAGATCTAGGGGTCTAGGGGTGATAAGAACCATCACTACGTTGTAATGTCGAATTGTCCATGGACAAGATATAATGGTGAAATGATGCAAAATAGTATGGAGGAGGACCTGGTGGGCCCTGCACCCGAATTGACGTGGCAATGCCATAAAGACCTAACAAGTACCACATGGATGCCACAAAGGAACCCATTGATGATGTAGACCCCATTTTGCTAACGTGGCAGTGCCATGTGAGCCACGTGCGGCATGACCCTAATGACGTGAACCCCATGCTATAGTGACGTGGCAGTGCCATGTGAGCCACGTGCGAGAGGACCCAAATGACGTGAACCACGCTACAGTGATGTGGCAGACGTGGCCCAAATAGGGCCATGTTACAACACAATGTTGAAATGGTCTAATATGATTGGTCAAACTTCAGAAGAGAATAATTTCTAATCCGAGAGTCGGATTGAGGTAAAATTTATATCATCGAAAAGCTTTCGATGAGTTGAATGCGAGTGCGTTGTTTGTTTTGAGATTTGAGGACTTTCAAAAAAAGATGTTGTAACCCCATCTTCATAACATCTTCAGGTTAAAGTAAACAAGTAACAGCTCCCACAGTCAATAAAGGACAAGGAGGTGGCAAGAAGTGTTACATTCAGCCTCTCTTTCAAATGAGTTTGTTAAATTATTTTGCGAGGATGATTTGAGAATACCCTGAGTTATCTGAATAGCTATGAGAGAAATTCAACGATGAACTGCA
>APFE030002024.1:0-16782 GCA_000404065.3 Pinus taeda | reverse complement strand
TTTTCACGCATGTTTTGTATCCATTTGTAAGAATATTCTTTAAACATTTGTAATGCATGTTTGCTTAACTGTACTAAGATAATTGAACTACTTTTGTTTTTTTAGTATTGTTTATTACAGTTGTCTCGTCTGTGTGGACTCCTCTACCAGACATTAGAGAAGCCATCTTTGTGTTTTCTTGGTTTTAACAACCATCACCCTTTGTGGAATATTCTGCTTCACATTATATGTGTTTTCCCATGAAATTTGGTTTTCATAATTGTCGCATCCCCTATGGACTATTCTGTTGGATGCTGGAAAAACCCTTGTCATTTTTCACATGTGTTTCTTCCTAGGTTGGGACTATTCCCTCTCATCAAGAGGCTCACTTTACTCCCCCCTTTTGATAGTAAGAGAACTCAGACACAGTGTTACATTAAGCACTCACCGGGAACACTCACCTCGCTTTCTTGAAGTTACAAGCATAACACTCTCATGTTCTCAACAACAAGAGCTAAGGAAAATATCTAAGATAATGGTAACTGGGCCATCATACCGGATGGGAATCCTACACCAAATGGTGTGAGGTCTAGTTGGGACTGCATACTGGGGAGATCCCCTGAATGATCCCTTGAATGTTGGCTAGCCCAACACCGTCAACATTTTTGGTGCTAGAAGCAGGGACGCCAGTTGTTTATGGCTGAATGTCCTCTCAACCCTACATATCCATCATCTGGTCAAGGAAGTAATACGAAATCCATCTTTCCCACGCGAAACTCTGAAGTTGGTTACTCCTCACCTCCCAGACCCAAATAAGAAATTTCATATCATCACCTTCACTCTATCTTTCCATCACTTGTAAGGTTTCCAAAGTTGTTGGATTGATACCAAGAGTACAAAATCTTCCCTCTTCATAGAGGAAGAAAAAGACTACACCCATAGGAGTGGTAGCCTCATATGTTGAAGAACTAATCCTTGCCACTCTTGAAGAGCTGGAAGAAGCTACTGAGAATGAAGAGGAATCTCTTGTTCTCCTACAAGGAGAAGAAGTTAACAACTCACTCTTGGAATCAGGTTTTAGCGGAGGTAGCAGAGGAGGCGGTGGCAGAGACGAACCAACAAATTCAGAGGTTGAACCATCTGATTCTAAAGAAGAGGAGGAGTATGAAGGAGAAGGCCATGTGGCTGATCAAAATTAGAATGGATGACATAGGTCCCATTGGCACTCTACGGTGCCTTGCACAAGATGCCAAGGCATGTAGAGAAGTTGCTAATGAAGTATGACCCTGATAGACTGGTGAAGGCAGAAGACCATCTAGACACGTTCTGCCTACATCTACAAAAACTCAAGGTATGTTACAATGATGTTGCATATAGACTGTTTCCATGTACCTTGGATGGAAGAGTAGTTGTATGGTACCATAGCCTTCCTGTCAACTTGATTCAGAACTAGGGGATGTTCAAGAGAACCTTCCTTGAGAAATTTGTTGATGACAAAACCCCCGCCATGCTTTTGAAATAATTGGGTAGTCTTAAGATGGAGCTAAAAGAGAAAGTGAAAGACTTTAACAAGAGGTTTAACAGTATCCTAAAAAAGTTCACTGCAGAAACTAAACCGTGTGACTCTATCACAGTCGACTACTACACATTTGCATTGCTGACCAACATTGTGCAGTTTGTCAAGAAAGCTATGAAACCAACACTTTCTGAAAATTTCCAAGAAGCAATTGATGTGGAGAAAGAAATACACACAATTGGAGTCATTGTAGATGATGAACTAGCTAAGGACTCCAAAGACATGGGCAAGGGGTCCTAGAATGCTATGGGTAAGGTAAAGGAAATGAAAACAAGTGAAATTGACACCCTTACTCATCTCCTTAAGGCCTTGACAACTGAAGTAGAAGAACTCAAGAAACAGACATCTAAGACAACAGAGAGCAACAGACCTTTCATCTTTGACTGCAAGAATAATGTGACATTAGGTAGCATCAGTAGTCACCCAGTTAAATCTACACATATTTCAAATGTTGTGTTCCAAATAGACTTTATTGGGAAGGACAACTTCTATGAATTCCACCAAGCATGAAATTCAGAGAAGACCTGTGTGGATTGAAACCGAGTTATGGGCTTCGTGGCTTCAAGGTTGAATGATCATTTTAATGCCAGTGAGCAGGTTCAGCGGGAAGATGAATATGATGAGGAAGATGCTTCATCTAATGAAGCTCCAAGTTTTGGGCATGTGGTTAACATGTATCACTTTCTAAATGATTCCTAGAAGAAAGCAACCACTGAGAAGAAGCACCAAAATAGAACGATCGATACAACTTGAGAGGTCAAGGGGCTCCTACTATTATTGAGATACCGAAAGAGAAATTGAAGGAAATGTTCCAAAAATTTGATCCATCAGCATCCTCAACACAGAGGACACAAAACAATTATGGGAGGACTGCTACAGTGAAAGACGCATCCATGAGAAACTCACCTCAAAACACTCGACCGAATAATACAAACGCAAGTCTTTCCCCGGACAACTCGGTGAGTCTTCCCACTTTGGATTACAATATTGTTGAAGATATGAAGAAGACCTGTGTGAACATCTTTCTATATGAGCTTACCAAACTCATGGGTCAACAAGGTACTCTTTGGCGTGCACTGGGGAAAACCTCCACAGAAAATGTTGCTTCTTTCAGCAAGGGACTGACTAAGTCTCCCGGGTCACTCGCATTTGTACTCAATGCGCTTCACATGGAATAAGTGGACATGCTTTTCCCACCATTTTTGTTATCATTCAAAATATTCAACTTCAATTTCCACAACTATTTGGTTGAATTTGGTGCATCAGTCAATGTCATGTCACTCTCTATTCCTAAACAAACCAATGTGCAATGGAGCAGTACAGTTGCGCATATCATCCAACTTGACCAAACATGTGTACTAGCCATTGGTGAACTCAGGGATGTGATCATCTAGTTATTGTATGATGGATGAGTTAACCCAGTACATTGACATTGTGATCATGGAAATCCCAGAAGCATCTGGCTTATTTCTCAATAGAGATTGGTCCGATAAGTTGCAAGGATATTTTTCTATAGACTAGTCAGATTTATGGCTTCTATACCAAGGAAGAAATAACTAGATTCAACTATTGTCAAAGAGATACGTGAAACTCAATGTTACTCCCCTGAATGGTCATAATGAACCGTTGGATTTTGCAGAACTTCTATTCGGAAATTTCTTTTTGGAAAAGCAGTTGGGGTGTTATCTTTCACAACTGAGCCCGACCCCACTAGATACATAGTTAGGTCTGCTTCCTTACCCAACTAGTGAAAAATGAAACTTGTACAACACTTTGTAATAGTAGTAGCAATACTGTTAGAAGTACTACCATGACAAGTGATCCTTATATAGATGACTTGTGGACCTTGTATTTTGATGGATCCAAAACACGGGATGGATTTGGAGGCAGGTGTGTTTTGATTGACCTAAGGAAAATAAAGCATTTAGTCTCAAGCTGTTTGGAGTTTGAGTGCGAAAAAACCACTGCTGAATATGAAGCACTCATCATGGGTTTGTAAAAATCCCTCAGCCTTAATGTTGCTATGTTAAAAGTGGTAGGTGATTCAGAGATTGTGGTATGGTAGGTTCATAACACCATACACTATGTCACATCTCGTCTTAAGAGTTACTAGTAAGAGGTATGGCGGCTTATTTCTAATTTCCAAGATTTTAATATCATATATGTACCAAGAATGTGCAATGCAGCTACAAGTTCTCTGGAAAATGTGGCTGCTAGGATGATGCCGCTTAGGGATAGATTTGTTGTTCAAATTTTGTATAAGCCATCTATCCCTGAAAACATAACTAATTTGCATGTTTTTGATGATGATGAACAAATACTACATTTCATGGACAATGCTGACATCTTCAAAGATGCAACGATAGATGAAGACATGCGCGAACAGTCTCTGCAATAGATAACTAATGATAGCAAAGGAAACCCCATCCCCAAGGGTGTGGTTTCACTTGAGAAACTCTATGACTTGCAGAACCACTTTAAAGGACCCAGGAACACCAAAACCCATAGTTCTACACTAATGCGTGAACAGATTAACGTGTCAACAAAAAGGGATCCAAAGTTCATAAATATCGGTATGTGTTACACAATAGAGGAGTGGCAAGCCTTTGTCTTCCCGTTTAGATAGTATCGTGATGTATTTGTGTGGACATACAATGACTTATTTTTTTGCTAAAGCAAGATACGTGCCGTATTATCATTAAATCAAATAAAATTTACAATATGAACAAACTCCTTCACTTTAATGGGCATAGACCTAAGAAAAGTGCAAATCTAAGGCCTAACCCTCTGGTACACAAAATAACTCTTCCAACCCTAGTTTGCATCCCACCACTAAAAAGCATTGGGCAGCTCAGTTTCTAAGATCACTTCCCATTCACAGCCTTAAAAAAAAAACGAGACAAATGTTGTCGTTTGATCAAGCTTTGATCTAACAGTCGAGCTAACACTTGTACCAAAGAGAGGTACACAGAGGAACCCTCACGCCCCACCAAAATGCTCGTTGAATCACGAGCATTGAAATACCAAGTGCCATTGGATGGTTGAGTAGACAATCGCGTGCCCAAATTCGTTGACCTTTAGGGTGCGGGGAGAGTGGTACTTTGACTGGGCCCTCGACCACGTGGCAAGCTCCCAATGGCACCGCTGCCAAGAAACTGAAACCACTTACGATAGGAAAGCGGTGCGATCACTTCGAAACCACTCCAGAGGAGGTTTTGCCTTCAATCAAATGTTGTCATTTGCTCAATCTTAGATCTAACAGTTGAGAAAACACTTGTACCAAAGAGAGGTACATAGAAGAACCCTCAGGCCCCACCAAAATGCTCATTGAAGCCCGAGCATAGAAATACCAAGCACCATCGAACGACTGAGCAGTCAATTGTTCACCCAAAGTCGTCGGCCTCTAAGGCACGGGGAGAGTGGTATTTGGACCGGGCCCTCCACCACGTGGCAAGCTCCCAATGGCATCACTTCCAAGAAACTAAAACCACTTATGATAGGAAAGTGGTGCGATCACTTCGAAACCGCTCGAAAGGTGGTTTTGCCTTCAGTCACAGAAAATAAAATGGGGTGATGCGAAAGTTTTTGTTGCTGCTTTCTCTAGTTTGAGAAACTCTGTCGCCCAACACTGAGGCTAATCCTGATCGTGGTCCACTTGACCGCTATCCTTAGCTTACCTTCCATTGCGTGCATTTTTGTCCCACCTGGTGTAGCCCTCTCACCGTTGACCATTACTAGTTGGGTTCTATCATTTTTATTTTGTACTCTTCTTTGTCCTCCTCAGTCTAGATGTGGCAGAGTTTTTTTAGGTTGCTCTGCTCCATTGTATTCCACCTCCTTAAGAATGTGTTGTCCTTGTAGCTGACACCTTGGTTGGTAAGAATGTCTGCCAACTTGTTGGTATTTCTCCTCACATGAATAAATCTGAGAGTACGAAGTTCCTGTAGATGCACTTGAATTCTATGAAGAGCCTGAGTTAACCTCCAGTGTTTTGTGACCTTTTCCGGCCGTGTTCCATTACTGATTCTCTTGGCTGCGTTTATGAATAGATCTGAATCCGCTTCTATTATGACATTTTGGCAGTTGCTCTGTATCAAAAATTCTAAGCATTGCTCCAAATCCATCAGTTCTGCCATATTTAGTGGCTTTTCCTAAGTGTCCATGGAAGAGGGAGATTATGCTACCTGTATCATCCCTTAGAACTCCGCCATAACTAGTCTCCCCTTGGTTACCTTTGGAAGCTCCATCAATGTTGTACTTTAAAAAACCTTCAGGGGGAGGATGCTAGAATTCCTGCGCCTTATCTCTGATGCTTACTTTCCTGTCTAGACCTTGAGGAGTGAGCCCCCGCATGTCTAATAGCTAGAGGATTCTTAACTCTTCTACTGAGGGAGGATTTTTGGGGAGATTCCTAACCGTGGTGCCCACTGTCTCCTTATGTTGTTTTACGATTAGCTCCACCAGGCTAAGTGAGGCAATCTTTACCTCTTTAAATATTTTTTTGTTCCTTTCTTTCCACACATTCCATATAATGAAACTCGAAAGGAGTTCCCAGGCAGAGTTGAGAACTTCATTATCAGAAAAATTATTCCTCTAGTTGTTAGGAGTGTTAGCAATACTTTCTTTGTCTCTATCAGACTGTTTGAAGATGCTGGTAAAAAAATCCCATATCCTATTGGTGAAAATACAACTGTTGAGAAGATGCTCTATAGTCTCCTCTTGGGTCTCACAGAGATGACATTTGGAAGGTCCCAACAAGCCCCATTTTTTAAGGTTGTCCCAGGTTAAAATCTTCCTGTGGTGAACTAACAACATGAATAGTTTGATTTTCATCCATCCTTTATGCCTTCAAAGCTTCTGCCAAGTTTTATTAGGAGCTTGGGGTTCTAGATCAAGGAGAAAACCTTTAGCTTCCTTCATATTAAAGTTGCCCTATTTGTTGCTACCCCATCTCAGTTGGTCCTGCCCTCCCATTACTAAAATTATTCTCTGATATAGCGGTCTCTTAAGGGATTCTGCTTTACTGTTGAGGGTCCTATCCTCTCTACCTTCAATTTTTTTCTAGATTCTCCACTTTCCTACATTATGTAGGTTCTCCCAAAAGTCTTTCACCTTTACTAAACCTTGATTGTTAGTCTCTTGCTTGAGGTCTAAAAATTCTTCCTTCAGTAGATTAGGTTCCTGTTGCCATTTTTCCTCCCAGAAAAGTGCCAAATCACCCTCTCTGATTTCCCAGAAACTATTTTTTGAACCACTTGTCTATTCTCCCAGGCCTTGTTCCATATGGGGGAGCCTTTCACTAATCCTATCATACGTATGATATCAGAAGCCGGCCGGGCATTAGCATATTTTTCCTTCGAGATGCTTGCCCATTGAGATTTGGGATCCTTAACCCACCTCCACCAAAGTTTGGCTCCTAGAGCCTTGTTGAGAATCTCTAGGTTGTCCAAACAGAGGCCTCCTTGGTTCTTGGGTTTGCAGATCTTTTCCCATGAGACCAAAGCCCATTTTTTCCTTGTTTCCTCTTTACCCCAAAGAAAGTCTCGTTGAATATTTTGAAATTGCTGCAAGACTCTTATGGGAGTTGGGAGGGCTGATAGCATGAAGATTGGGATAGCTTGGAGAACGGCTTTAGTAAGAACCAATCTACCAGCTAAATTTAAAGATCTGTTTGTCCATTTCGTGACCTTGTCTTGCATTTTAGTAGTTAATGGATCCCATATGCTCTTGTGTCGAGGTTTAGCTGTAAGGGGAACTCCCAAATACTTAGAGGGAAGGGATTCTCTTTGAAAGCCTAAAATTTTGGAGATATTTCTCTGGATGGAAATATGGGTGTTAAAGAAAAAGACCTTTGATTTGGTAAGGTTTGCTTCCATACCTGTGGCCTTCGCAAAGTCATCCAAAATTTGTTTGTAAGCAAGTGCTTCTTTGACTTTGGGAATTCCCTGTTACATGGTATCGTCTACAAACTATTGATGAGTCAGAACTTGCCCATTCTTTGTAAGTTGGAGTCCTTGAATTCTTCCCGTTACTCTTGCATGCTTGATGGACTGCCCCAGCCCTTCCATCATGAGGATGAAGAGAAAATGAGAGAGCGAATCTCCCTGTCTTAGACCCTTGGAAGGGAGAAAAAGTTCAGAAGGAGAGTCATTCACTAAAATTGAAAAGTTGGATGAAGTTACAAGGGCCATGACCCATCTGAACCAATCATGATCATAAGCAAACGTTGTGAGAACTTTTTTGATGTATATCCAATTCACTTTGTCATATGCTTTGGTTATGTCTAGTTGCATGATCATACCCGCTCTCTTGTTGCATGTTAATGAGTGAACCACCTCGTGAGCTTGAATTATGTTGTCCAGAATTTGTCTTCCTTCTACGTACCCTGTTTGTTCCCCAGAGATAAGTGTGGGCAGCAGGGGTTTGAGTCTGTTAGCCACCACCTTGGAAATTATTTTGTAGACAACATTGCATAAGGCGATGGGCCTATATCTCTCCAGTGTTTGAGAATTATCCTGTTTTGGAATAAGGGCAATAAAGGATGTATTGAGAGCTTTCAAAATGGTCTTGTTCTATGTGGAGTCTTCTACTATCTCTACAATATCCCTTTTAACAATATTCCAGCAGGATTTGAAGAAATCCACATCAAATCCATCCGGACCTGGTGCCTTTCCATTTTGCATTTCCTTGAGGACCTCATTGATCTCCTTTTCAGTTACAGGTCTGTTGAGATTGAAATTATCCTCTTTGGATACCATTTTAGGTATGTGTTTTATTAAATTATTAATGAAAGGTTCTCTTCCAGAAAAGTTTTCCTTGGTAATGTCCCGAAAATGATTTACTAACACTACTTTTATCTCCTCACGGGATTGATGAATTTGGCCATTCTTGTCCTTGATTGAAGAGATTCTGTTGTGAGTTCTTTTCGCAATGGTAGATCTGTGGAAAAATTTAGTGTTGCATTGTCCTTCTTTTAGCCAAAGAACTCTAGATTTTTGTTTCCAAAAAATTTCTTCTTGTTTACACAGCCTTTCCCATTCTTGGTGATATTTCTCTGCTTGATCATTTTTGTCTTTATCAAAGCCATTCTTGATGAAAGCTTGATTGAGATTTAGGATTTTGATTTCCATGATCTTTTTAATTGTGAAAATATTTCCAAATTCCTTCTGGTTCCATTCCTTTAGCTTCTGCTTGATGTGTTTTAATCTTTTATGTAGTAGGAACATAGAAGATCCCTGAATTTGCAAGTCTTCAGGCCACCATTTTCCAACATTGCTGATGAAATCTGGGTGTGAAAGCCATATATTTTCAAACTTGAACGATTTGCTTCTTGGAGTGCCAATGCCTTTGATCTCCATTTAAATTGGCCAGTGATCTAAGCCTCCAAAAGGAAGAATATCTGCTATTATTTCCTTGTCTAGAAGCATGAGATATTCAGAGATCATGAATCGGTCTAGCTTGGAAGCTACCTAGGAATCCCCTCCTCTTTTGCTATTCCATGTGCAAAGGCCATTGTTTGTCTCAATATCCACCAGCTTCATGTTTTCTGAAAAACATTGGAAAGCTGAGGAATCTTTGTTTAGTGCTCTTGTACCTCCTTTTTTCTCTGAGAGAGATTTAATCATGTTGAAATCTCCTCATATTACCCACGGTAACCCTACAAATCTATTCCGTAGGTCAACTAGGGAATCAATAAACTTGATTTTGTCATCTAACCGTTGAGAGCCATAAACATTCGTTACAAGATATGTGTCCTTGTCACCTATAGGCTGTATAACAACTGATAAATAATTCCTAGATGCCTCTGAATCAATACTACCTATATTTTGGGGATTCCAGAGGATGAGGATACCCCCTGCTGTATTTTCTGCTTTGACTTCTAAAAACTCATATCTGTTGAGCCAACGATTATGGATTTCTCTTATCTTTTGAACAGAGCTTTTCATTTCTTGGACAAAAATTATATCCGGAGCTACATGTTTCATTCTATTATTCAGCATTCTCTGTTTTCTTTTGCTTCCTAGACCTCTTATGTTCCAGGTTGTAAAATTCATAATTACACATTGGTAAAGGAGTAATTGGTTAGATCTTTCATCTTACCTGAGTCTATCATGAGCTTTCTGCATTCCATTAAAATCTCGTTTTGTTTTTTCTCCCCCTTTCTTTTCCTGAGTTTCTTGGAGCTAATCCTCAAGTTGATTTTACTACTTTCATTCCCTAGTTGCCCTATCTCTCACTGCTCTTATCTTCTACCAAGATTTTTGCCCGAGTTTTCCATAAGAATAACTTATTTATTCTATTTCATTCTTCTTGTGGTAGATATTATACCCCACCCGTTGTTCCCTTACTCAAGAACCCTTCTAGATCTAGGTTGTCTCTGTCAAGAATCTCTTGTAACTCCTTGTCTTCCATTTCCATTTCGCTCTGGGTCATTTCCTGATCCATATCCATCTTTGATTCACTCATCATGATCACTTTCTATTTTTCCTTTACCTGTTCTTGATCCTATTCTTCTTCCTCTTCTTTATTATCATATCCATACTCCATTACTTGATTTTCAACTACCGTATCTTCCTCCTCTGCAGGGTCATGGAACTGATTCGGCCTCCCTTTTTGGTCTTCACTTTGGTGTTGATTTAGCCCTTTTTTTCCATTTTTACCTTTGTGAGCTACTTTGTGAAATCCATCTGTTTCTTTCATTGTGTTAGGTTTTCTTTTGTTCTCTACCTTATTGAGAGGATAGTCTCTAAGAACGTTCCCATGTTCATGACATTTTCTGTATCTAAATGGAATATCCTCGTAGTCGACCATCTGCAACCATTCCTCATCATGAACCTCCAATATGACCTTTTCCGGAAGTGCTCCAGATAGGTCCATCTCTACACAAATCGTGGCAAAGGAGGTATATTTACCCCTTCTTGTGGCTTCAGAAGTTTTGACATACCTCCCTAATTTATTTCCTATGGCTGCTAGTGATTCTATTTGCCAATAATCCAAAGGTAGTGAATAGAGTCTTACTCATACCGGGGCTGAGGTAAAGGTTTCCTGCTCTGGCACAAAGTTCATCATCCATGGCGGCATATAGATCCCTGCTGCTACATGGAAGTAGGTCCCCCCTTGAAACACTTTGTCTTTGTCCTCAATGTTTGCAAACACCACAGTGAAAAAACCATTGGATCCTAGATGAAGATCGATGCTTCCTTTAGGCTTCCAGTGGTATCTGATCCATGATTTTAAAGCCTTTTTCGGTGGGCCATAGTCCCATGAATTTTCATATGATTGCATAAGTCTGCATGTGTTCCCTGTGGGCCTGCAACTCTGGATTATTTAATATTACTCTGGGAGTGATTTTAGCTTTGGGTTTGCACGATCCATTTTGTTGCCTATCTTTTGTTCCCTGTTTTTTGTCATTTTCCTCCTTGTCTTTTGTTCAATAATTCTCCTTCTTCTTATTAATTTATGTTTCCTCTTCTCTATTTTTTCCTCCTTCCATCTTGTTACCTTTGCCTGGTTCTGGGGGAGTCTTGCCCTTGTTAACCACTACCTCTCTGAAGGAGGGAGTGGAGCTCCCTCCCCTGCCACCATCCATGAAAAAATTTGCACGTAGAAACCCTCAACCCTAGTTTTTTGCCTTTCCGTTCAACTCTCGCTTTATCTCTACTTTGAAGAATAATATACGAACATACAATGACTTCAAAACATATGACACGTGAATAATCCAACACATCATTCCAAACAAAGAAGTGGTCAACATGTTTCAGCAAAAACTTAGAAAAGTCCATTCGTCACTTCAACCCCTCATATAGAATGAACTGACTAATTTGTTGGATGCTCAGGTCATTTATAAGGTTCATTATTATACTTGGGTTTCAAACTTGGTTCCTGTAAGGAAGAAGTCTGGGGAGATCTGCCTATGCGTAGATTTCCAAAATCTTAATAGGACCTCAAACAAAGACAACTACCCTGTGTTGTCTATGGAGCACATCTTGTAGACAATATATGGAGCCAAAATGTTTTCTCTCCTTGACGTATTTTCCAGATATAACCAGGTTTTGTTAGCAGAACCTAATTGACTTAAGACTGAATTCCATACCAAGTGGGGTACATTCACTTACCGAAGAATTCCATTTGGGCTAGTAAACATGTACAACTTTTCAACGCACTATGGACATTGCCTTGTGTGGGATCATTAGACAGAGTGTGGTGGTCTACCTTGATGACGTGATAATCTTTTCAAGAAGGAGGTCAAACCACCTGTACCATGTTAAGAATATCTTTGAACGATGTCGAAACTGCGGAATATTCATGAATCCCAAGAAGAGCGTATTTGCAGTGTTTGAGGGGAGCCTCCTTGGGAAAATCATTGCCAAGAGTGGGATCAAGGTTGATCCAGACCAAGTTCAGACTATCATGTAGATTCCTGACCCAGTCAACAAGAAAGCTATGTAATTTTTCTTGGGAAATATCAACTTCCTCTGAAAGGTCATCTCAGATTATGCACAGATTTTCAAACCTATCCAAGGTATTATCAAGAAGGATGAAGTCTACAGCTAGGGGAAGAAGGAAAATGATGTGTTCGCCCATATCAATTAGGCAATAACAAATGCACCTGTGCTGTACAACCCAGATTTCAGCAAATATTTCTTGCTTCATAAATTTGCTTTCGACAATTCACTCACGGTAGTGCTCACACAAAAGGATGAGCTAAACAACGAACGTCCTGTTATCTCAAAATCAGGCCCTGGAAGGCTGCAGACTAGGAAGACTTCAAGTAACTATTTCAAACCTACTTTAGGCTGAGGCTTAGCCTCCCCAACCTGAGAGGGCTCTCTCAAAGGATTAAAGGTTTTGCTTATGATCAAGATGGCTAACTCTTGTGAAACAAATAAAAATGAAAATGGTGGAAACACAACTAACAAGTATCCATTGGGCTTATGGAGTCATATATGATTCAATATTAACAGTAGGGTTGGCTTTGCATACAAGTCAAGGCATTCAGATTTCAACACACCAAACATATAGAAGGCAGTTTACGAGTATATGAAGGAAATTAGAACACCGTTAATGATTTCTAAGTAATCATATACTCATAACATTGTAGATAACATGAAAAGACAACAAAAGAAACTCATTACATTGAACTCTTTATGATTCTTGAGAAGCATAAGCCAGTATTGTATTACCAAAAAAACAAAGTATTTACATAAGCCAAATATCAAAGCTTTTTTCCATAAATTTCCAACCCGTATTACATTGCTCTTTCCCCTATATATAGAGATATTCTACCTAACTAAGATTCCTCCTCAGGCATGAGGGGAACTCGAATTCTCCTTATCATGACACCTATTGACATATTAAACTAACTATTAAAAGAAACTTACTACTAATTGATAGCTCTACAAACCTAAAACAATTAGGATTCTAATTCTACATCATGCTGAACATAGCATTTATTACAATCAAGATTCATTCTCTGACAAGTGGTTTCCTTCAGCTTTGGCCTTGATGGATGTTTAAAGCTCTTTTCTAGCCTTTAATATCTTATCTCTTCACTGTTGCTGAGAACTAGGAAACTACCCCTGCTTTTATGCTTTTGGTTTCCTCAAAGATATTCGGAAATAATTAACCATGTTGATCTTCTTTAATTAGTCAACAATCTATTGGAGTGCCACATCCTTCCTGTGTTGTCAACCTTTCCCATGTTTGAAGACAAGACCTCCTCCAAGCTGTTTGACATATCATGAACTATAGTAACTATGATCACTTTATAGCAAAAAGTTTAAAGTTCAATCATATGTTTCCTCCACCTGTTTTTCCCTTGTTGAATGTTGACACATGTTACATGATCTTGATGTGTGACTTCCTTAAGGAAATTTTTTCTGCTGGCTTAGCTGCATCTTTAAATCCTCAATTTGCCTTTTCATGACCTTGATCCCAGCTCTAATTTGCCTTTTAACCATTATGATGTATCTCGCCTCCTTTTTCTTAAAATCAACCTAGCTTTGGCTTGGTATCTTCTTATCGTAGCTATCAACTACTGCAATATTTTTCAGAATTAACTCATCCTGCATTTCTTTCTCCTTATGAATCAACTCTTCTATCTTGGGCAAAACATGCATCATCAAATTGTAGGCCTGTGGACACTGAGATCACCTTTGAGAATTTACTAGAACCCATGCAACAAGGCTACAAGCAACATCATATGATGTTGGTCCCTGGGTAATGCCCTAGGGAGTTTAAAGTGTTCAGTCCAATACATTTGGCCATTGAGTAACTGTTCAGAAAAATAGGTGCAAATCACAACCTAAATTGTTTTACCTTTGTCCATGAATAAATAGAACAAGATATCAGAAACCCCGCAGTTAGAGACAAAATAATAGATAGACGGCTATCAGGTACAACATTCTGGAACATAATGCCAAGAAAAGTCAGAGTACATGATAGAAATGTCCATTGGACTATCCAATCCTTCTTTACACTATTGTACAGGCTAGAAGCATATGAGTCACTAGTTGCAACCAAAAACCTGCAATCTCCTACTGATGGGTCTACAATTGTTATCATCCCAAGACCATCAAAGTTACCGTTTTCAGCTGATTGATTTTGAAATTGATAGCAGCTATTAAAAGCATATGAGATATTTCCTGGTGACCCAATATGATTGCAAGAACCTATGGAAAAGAGGGATGTACAATCTGAAGTTGAGCAGGCCTGTTCCACATGCCTTGACACATTTGTAAGATCATGGTTATCATTTGAAACACACCACCTTGAAGAGAGGTATCGAACATTTTCTGCATTCACCAGACCCGCATATTGCCCTATGTTAATCTCATATTTAACCTGACCATGAATTGTAAATATGCCCCAATGTCTTTGAAAACTTCCATGCAGAATGCTCCTTTGGTCCTCATCTAGCAGACTAAAAATATATGTTTCTATTGGGGGGTTTCCAGGCCTAAGCAGGGTGCCCTTGTTTCTTATGACGTGGTTTACCAGTCGTTGAATGAATCTTTTTGCATTGCTGACAGTTGCATTGAATCCCCCATCTGTTGGCCATCCAACCTGTCCAATAACAATTGGCATCTGTCTAAAGGCATTTTTTTTCTAAGGCTAATTCAAGCATATCCAGGTTTCCAATGGTTGGGAGGAAGACTGCAAGAAATCAAGTATAGACTTCGACTCCTTCATAGTATCTTTGTTATGGGAAGATAGTCAAATAGATCTGTAAAAGTGTTGATCTAGGAGAATTGGCACATCATCTGGAGTAACATAGCCATACCAGTGACCAGTGACTTCATCATCAGCATTTGGACCATATATTATAAGTTTCTAAGCATATTTGTGACCACCAACGTGTGAGCATGGACTCATAGCTACATGACCTTTAAGGCCTCGAGATTTTTTAATCTCTTGATAAGATCAGGTCCACAAACACCACACCTTCGATCTCGACTAGTATGTGAACACACAAAGATATGTGATCCAGTGAGTATTTCAGGATTTCTTGAAAGCCATTCTATATCTTATTATATGGAAAAAGGATGAAAGACTAATTGATTGTGAATTGGGGAGAGGGGACAGTCTCCATCACATTGTCTTCCTTGCAGAAGGAGATAGAGAAATTGCGGCCTAAACAGCAATACAGAGTATCTCAAACATTACATCAGCCTTAGATTCATAAACCTACAGGGCATGAGAAGAGGTGCAAGACAGTGTTTCCGTTGGAAGTTGGATTATAATACATGCGCGATGTCTGAGGGCAATGAGAATTAAACCTAGCAGCGATTCTGATACCCGCGTCCACCATTTCCATATACTTCGCCATCTCGGCCGATCCAGTAATAAATGATTATGACAATCACCTCTTCCACAAAGGTATCAACATCAAAGTGTGTCAACCCCTTGTATCTAATCATATCTCGAAATATCAAAACATCTCCATTTGAAGTCTCTATTCCATCTCGCCCCTCGCATATTATAAAGCGTGTTTGCTTGAGTGAGTGGGATGACTTTCCACAGTACCTTCAATGTTTTTATTAGTTAGCTTCATATCCAACTCATCGCATTGAACATTTTCCTCCAGTGTTGAGTTCTGACAGTTAAGTGCAGATTCATGACATTTTTTAGGTGTTGAATGGCACCTTGGACCTCTTCTCACTGTAGCTTAGCAAGGTATGAAACTGATGACTTTGAAATTGAAAAACCGGAATGTGAATACAGTATGCAAGCCAGAAAGGAGTAGAAGAAACCGGTGACCAATACCAATGGCTCTGCTAGCATTGAAATGGTACTAAATTTATGATAAACCTGAAGGAACACATTATGTTCAGGCACCACATTCTTCTTTTGGAATTCTGATTGCAGCAGTTTCCAATACCCTTCCATCTACACCATTACAGACATACAAAATCTCAATTAGCTTACATTTATGCCGCAAGGTTCACTGTGTCATCTGCAAGACCATGTGCTCGATAATATCCTCCTGTAGTTCGCTCAAATTCATCCCCATGCATAAACACAAGCATAGTTAAGACTATGATTACTTGGCTTCTTTTGAAACTTGCAATCTGAGCGTACCACGACACCTAATGACCTAATGATGAGGATAAGTGGTCGAACTGACAAGCAAAGGGTATGAGCTAATAAATGGTGATGTAGAAAGATAATATATTTTGATAAATTTGACAGCTGGATAAGATTTTCTATGAATCAACACAAATCCCTGACTTCGTATTTGAAATAGGATTGACATATAGAGCTTAGGTGTGATGTTAGACCAATAATGGATAAAACACTGAATTGACCCCTTTTGACATACTAATAAGACTATTAACAAAACTCCTATTCAAACTGGTTAGACTCTAAAACCAGATGAAAAGACTAGACCGAAAACTGACACCAACCCTTTGACAAACAATCGAACTGATGTGAACAATTTAGAAATTTTTTCTTGAGTGATAACATGTCCCATCTCCTTCCTGAGTGCGAGCATGGAGGGAACTGATCCAGATTTAAACAGGAACGCAATAAAATACAGAGATAACCATATACACAAAGATGCAGCGGAAATAATACTTCATTTCATTAATGGAAAATACTGAAATATGCTTACAACCGGAAATAGAATAACCCAGCTAGGGCGATGGTAGCTTATCTCTGAGAAGAGATGTGTGGCTACATGCCTTTGAACTGTGTTACAATGAGGCTCGAAGGCCTATTTATTG
>APFE030002011.1:0-11839 GCA_000404065.3 Pinus taeda | reverse complement strand
TTTGTTTTCATAGATTTTTAGTTTAGTAGTATTTATAGACCCTTTCATGCATTGAGAAAGGGTCGTAAAGTTTTTTATATGACTTAAACCCTGAAGTTGCACTATTGAACTTTAGGGATATTCTTTTATGAAACTGGACCAATCATTCTGATTTTGATAAGGAAGCTTTTATACAAATGTGCACTACTGTCTTTGTTTGAAATGATTTCTACGTTGAAGGAAGAATTTAAAATAGCAATTGATATTGGGATTGATTAGCATCTCATATGGTACTATTATCTATGTCTAGACTCATTCTTGTTATATGAATTGTCAGTTGATCGCTCTTGCTATTATCGCATATATATGTGCGTTTTAAAAACATCCTTTATGCATTCCACTATTGGATGTTTATAGTATGCTTTTCTTCCAATCATGTATGTATCGATGATATAAATGATAAGTGGAGTAATCTTGTGTTAATCACTTTGTTTAACTATTTAGATGAAGTAATATTTGAATGAATGAATATCTATGTTTGTTTTTACAGAGTCATCTACATTCCTGTCAATAGACAAAGATCATCAAACGTTGCATTTACAAAGAATAATTGTTCTCGGGATTAGTATTAGTTCTCTTATTTTGTTGATAGATTAAGTTATTCGCCTATCTTTAGAACAGACAACCCATCACTCATCCACCCCTTTTATTCATTATTGGGAAACTGGTCCCATTATATCCAGTCGGAGCCACCATCCGAAACGGAAAAGGGGCTATATTAAGGTCCGGACTGGGTGGTTATCCCCCAATGTTGTTGCAGCGATTTTCGAGGCATCAATAGAGTCCCAGAAGCTAAACGAGCACGGGAAGAACTACTCAACACATGATCTTGAGTTGCCAATGATAATACAAGCAATGAGGATGTGGAGGCACTATCTTCTTGGCAAGCGGTTTGTGCTTATGAGTGATCACATTAGGTTGAGTTATTTTTTTGACCAGTTGAATCTGAACACCAAGCAGGCTAGATGGTTGGCCACAATCAACAAGTTTGATTTTGAGATTAGGTACATCAAAGGTAAAGAGAACAAGGTGGTAGATGATATTAGCAGATGGGTACAAGTACATCACTTGGCAGCTGTGAGTTCCTATGGGATGAACATAAAGGATATGAGATTGCAGGTAGGACAATAGGATGTCAGGCATGGAGATTCTACATAGGTTGTCGCAAGGTGATAGTATAGGTACAAGTACAGGTCATGGTATAGGTACATGTATAGGTGCGGGTATAGGTATATGTAGTGGTATATGTAGAGGTGGCAATACAGGTACAAGTACAGGTGAAAGTGCATAGGGCATTGACTATCATCTTAGAACACATGGATTGGTCAACTTCCGAGACAAGATATATGTACCAGATAACAGTGAACTCAGGAAGGTGATCTTGAGGGAGTTTCATGTGAAACCATATTTAAGTCCCAAGAGTTATCAGAAGACATTGACAGTGGTGAAGAGATATTACTATTGGTCAAATTTGAAGAGGGATGTAGCAAAGTTTGTGGCTAGATTCTTTGATTATCAGTGAGTGAAGGCAAAGTGTAAACATCGAGTGGACTACTACAACTGATTGTGATTCCATAATGAAAATCGGAGATCATTTCGATGGAATTCATCAAAGGTTTGCCAAAGACAAGGAAGTAACATGATTCCATCATGGTCATTATGGATAGGTTAACAAAGTTTGAACACTTCATTCTGGTGAAGTTTATGTTCTCAACTAGTGATGTGGCATAGGTGTCCATTAGAGATGTGGTTATACTACATGGTGTTCTGAAGAAGATTCTATCATAATGGGATGCAAAGTTCACTTCCAAATTTTGGAAGGATTTATTTGTAGGTTTGGGCATAAAGTTGGCCTTCAACACATCTTATCATCCGGGACAGATGGAAAAACAAAGAGGCTCAACATGATATTGTAGGACATGTTGAGGATGTATGTGATGCATCAACAACAAAAGTTGGAAGAATATCTCCCTTTGGTAGAGTTCATATACAAAAACGGTTATCAAGAGTCATTGAGGATGAGTCCTTTTGAGGCATTATATGGGTAGAGTTTTAACATTCCCATTAGTTTGAGTGATCTGGTTAGCAGAGTATTGACTAGACCAAATATGTTGCCAGACATGGAACAAGAGATCAATGTGATCAAGAAAAATCTCAAGGAAACACGAGATAGGAAAAAGAGGTATGCAGAAAAGAATAGGTTATTGAAGGAGTTCAAGGTTGGGGAATAGGTGTACTTATTCATCGAAACAAAGAAGAGCTCCTCGTCGATTGGATCATGTGCCAAGATGGCACCACGATTTTGTGGACCCTTCAGTATCATTGAGAGGATTGGGCTATTATCCTATCGACTTGCACTGCATTCGAGAGTGAAATTCCACGATGTTTTCCATGTATCTTTACTTAATAAGTATGTTAAGCATGTTAATCATGTAATTGATTGGTCTGTATTGCAGGTGGAACTAGATGGAGAATTCCAATCGAAGCCTCAGTGTATATTACAGAAAAAAGTGCTCATGCTCCAGATTGAGCAATCGAGCAAGTTTAAGTGCAATGGAAGCACTTTAGGCCCGATGATTCTACATAGGAGGTGACAAATCAAATGTGGGTCATGTATCCTTCCATGTTTACCAGTTGAGGCAAAGAAACTTGACACAGGGATTTGGTATTTTCTTATGGTGGTTTGGTATTTTCTTATGGTTGTTTGGTATTTTCTTATGGTGATTTAGTATTTTGTTATGGTGGTTTTCTATATGCTTTATGGTGGTTTGATATGTGCTTTATGATGGTTTGATATATGCTATATGATGTTTTGATACGTGCTTAGATATGTTGACTAGTATATGTTTGATATATATTTTGATATATGATTTGGCATATGTTTTGGTATCTATATTTATGGTGATGTTTCTATATGTACCCATGTGTATGGATGTAAATACCACAACAAGCTATGTTATAAATCTCCACTATGTGCTATGGGTGTCATGTGATTATGGTTATGTTATCATGTTATTATGCTATCATGTGGTTATGTTATCATGATGTTAAGATTTCATGTAGATTGGAACTCAACATGATGATCATTGTAAATATTGTAATGAGCTATGATATAAAGCTCCACTATGTGATATGTTGTCATGTTGTAATGATGTTCTTCTCTTCAGAAGGTGTCATTGTAAATATTGAATCGAGTTGTGTTATAAAGCTCCCTAAGTAGTATGTCTTCTTTCAGCAGGTTGTTGAGGTATATGAGTGGCTGAACACCAAGGATGGTGTCCCCAAGAGGGAGGGTTCTGTAACAACCCTAGTGAAAATTTCATGTAATAAAAGTTAAAAAAAAAAACCACAGATGCATGAGAAACTTATTTCAAGCTGAATGTTCGACAAGACATCCTAGGGGGTGTTCATTTGGTTGTTTATGGCAAAGGAAATTGGCAAAGGAAGTGGATAAAGCTTTAGAAAGGAAAAATGGCATTTTTGGCACAATTATTTATGAAAATAATGGAAGTTAGGAGAAAAATGAGGTGAAAGGTGACAGGTTGCATGTGAGGAGGAAAATGAAGAGAATAGAGGCCTCATTCATAAGAAGGCTTATGAGGATCACTTGGTAACATTTTGTCAGTTTAGCTTTAGAGCTCCTTCATTATTCTCTCTCTCTCTCTCTCTCATACCCTTTGAGACCTTGGGTTTTCTTGGAGCACTTTGAAATTGGAGCAAAAAATGAAAAGAAGGTAAGAGGAAGCAAAGATTAAGTAGGGAAAGGAAGGATCAAGTAGGTAAAATCGACTTCATTGTAGGTATCAACTTGCATGTGTATTTTCCTTGGTAGATTTGTCATGCATGGGATTGCATGTATTTATTTTCTACCATGGCATGGATTTTTCTTAGTGTGACAGTATTTTCAGGCTAGCCTTACAATTTCTTAATAGCTTTGATGATATGGGTTCTCTCGTTCGGTTTATGTGGGATGGAAGGATTGGATTTGAGGTTCAGTGGGATGGATCTCCGAATTGACAAACACATGGTGTAGTGGTCCTTGAACCATATTGAGGATGCACAAAGCCAATAGCCTAGTATCCCCTGAAATAGACTCTAGGTTATGGTAAAACCAGATTGTGTGCCTGAGTGGGTGTAGGAATCCCTTTCGATGAATGGCGGGATATATGGTAATGCCAAGAGGTGGATTTACCCTTCATTGGGCATAGTGATTCTAGGATGAAATTCATGGTAAATACTATAGAGTATGTCTCAATGTATGGTCTACTGATCTCTAGATCAAACCGCGGATGCACGATAAAGCCTGAGAGACTAGGAGGGACTCAAATTTCTCATGGTGTAGGTGGAGAACTACGGTGGCATTCACACTGATTGGTATTTTTGATTGATCTGAATTTGATCATTATATTATTTTTCATCCATGTCGATGCATTTGGAGTGTAAAAAGTGGAGGAATCATCTCACGGGACCATTTTTACTATCAGGACCTAGTTTGGCAAAACGGGGTCCGAAACCTTCTGGGGAGTCTTTAGGAATCAAAACACATTTTTTATGGGGTAAATATTTTCCGATTTAATTTAACGCCACACCTTCTCATGTTATTATACACTTAGAAAGCTTTCCAACTGCACAAGAATTGTGTCAATCAAAGTCCGCATGCAAAAGTTATGCCACTTAGAAGTTGACCTTCCTATTTTCACACCTATAGTTTGAGAGGATGCAGCGCCAACCCCCATTATTCATGGAAAATGGGCTATCCATATGTTTCTCATGTAAAAGACTCTAGGATATTTTATTTTGTAACTCTTTTTAAGAGTTGATATAGTTAAACTTAACCACTAGTTGGCTATCAGGTTATGTTATAATCGAGCCACTAAGAGGAAGAGAAATTCCATTATTTTTAGAAAAATTTGTTCCATATTTGATAAAAGTTACCCAGGAGAGATAGGAGGTAGAGCACACACAGAGGATTTGCGCATTGTAGCATCCCACTGGCTACTGACACTACTGCTTTGTATCTGCAGCCATATTTTCTGACAGAGAAGGAGAGCAAAGTGGCCTCACCTTCCAATTGGGTTTTCTCCCAAAAGGGTTTCCCAGAGAGCATATCTTGTGTATTATGTGTGTGTGAGCTTATTTTATTGTTCTCTAATTTTTTTCTTGATTTACTTTTACATGCATACACTAATTAGAATTATTTTTATAGATATATAAATTAAATAAAATTGTAATAGTGTAGAATCTTAGATTTTTAATATAATATTATGAGATATGTTGTGACAATCTATCCAGATGAATATCCATGGCAATTTACATATCATTGATGTGGTATATGAGTCCAAGATTCATT
The DNA here is from genome assembly GCA_000404065.3 of Pinus taeda. Lineage (NCBI taxonomy): Eukaryota > Viridiplantae > Streptophyta > Pinopsida > Pinales > Pinaceae > Pinus > Pinus taeda. The sequence goes on along the minus strand of APFE030002011.1, from coordinate 6,450 downwards.
CTTGGAATATGGTATGGGGGTGATTGGTTGAAGAGAGACTTGGCTCAGCCAATCTATAGTCAAGTGGAACGTGGTAGTCCCATCTCCAGTTGGCTCATTGTATCAATTAATGAGAAATTCATTCCCTTGATTCTCATGTGTAAATTAATTGATATATATTTATGGATTTTGATGTCTTATATGTTTATTTAATTTTTTTCCTATTATGCTCATTAGATGTATATTTTATTATAACAAAGATGTATGGATCTCGACATGTTTTTACTTGTATTTGAATGGATATGGTATCTATGACCTAAAAAGTGATAAGGCAACAAATGACATGAGGAAACAATGGTTCATGGTAATTCTCACATAGGCATGAGATCCCTACACTTAATTTTGATGTTTACACCTGTAGGTTACATGTTGGCAATATGTTTGATGAAATGCATGTCATGGCTAGTAGGGGTATGATTAAGGTCTTGTTGAGTTTATTTATTTTATTCATTGTTTCCTTGCACTTTCCTTGATTTGAAGCTATCATTCCATTTTGGGCACTGGCCTGGGCTCTGGGCTTCAAACATTGGCTTAAATCTCAGGGTTGCTAGCGCAGAACTGGCAAGTTTGGTCCACAGTCACTCACATGCAAGCCTATGAGAGTGACTTTAGGTCTTTGTTTTCTCCCTTTCACATAGAATGAGAGTGACTATGGCCTCAGAGGTACATAACAATAGTGGGACTGAGCAACAGGTTGTCTGAGTGGATGACTTGTCTCCTAAGGGGTTTATTGATGATGCTGGATGGCATGGTATGATTCCATTGATTCCACTTCCTTAAGGTCACATAGGAGATCAAATCTGATCATAGTAGCCTCTCGTCTCATGTTTACGCCAATTGTCATGGTTACTTGGGTGGATGTGGGAGGAGCATGTTACAAATATCAGGGAACTGCCCCAACCCTATGTTATAGGTGGTGGTTTTCTAGAATTATCAACACATCTAAATCTCTAAGTTATGGTCGGTTCAATTCATGTCAGAGATGAGAAAGGTAGGAGCAGAATTGAGCTATTTGCAATGCTTTGATCCAGTTGAACGAGTTACATAGCTCCCAACAACTTGCCCTTTTTTGGCATCTATCACGAGCAAGTAGAATCTATGACCCACAGGTAAGTATCTTAGTAACATGGTGTTGTCATTATCAAACTCTGGAAATAGTGTGCAAAAGGAAGTACCTTCTCCAATGCGTAAAACCCAAAACTCCCATACTGGCTATGCATTTTAGTGATGTGTAGCAAAAGAAACCATTGGAGCAAAAACTCCAACGTGATAGTCTAAAATCATCCAAATTTTTCAGTAGGTGTCCGACAATTCCCCATGATTTCTGAAAGGAGTCATAGCTTTCTACTATGCACACATTAGTTTTGGTTCTAGTTCTTTATTCTATTGTCGCGGAGTATGAATCAAAGTCCTTGGCATTTAGAGAATTGTTTCCCTTTGTCCAATCATTCAGATACTTGTACCACTATTACTTATTGATAAGGTAGAGCTTATCATTCTTCATGTGGACCTTCGTATGGAAAGGTAAGTAAACAATTACAAGCAATAGCAGAAGTCATGCATATTCCTTTCCTGATCCAATTCAAAGGTAGATGATAAGATGGGGATAGATGGAATGCACATGAGTTCCCTATTGTTATGGAATCCATGTAGTGAAGAAAATGTAAGAGGGCACTCACATGTGGGCGGATTCATGTTTGAGTGGTAACTACCAAAAACATGGAAGTGTTAATTTAATTTAGTTCTCGTAGTTGGTTCAAGAAACATGCTGATGGGTACTGTTAGTAATACCTCATTCATTGGAGGATTTAGAGAATGGAGAAACTAACCATGAAACTAGAAATTGTGTTCCAATGAACTGAAATCCAAATGTACCTAGGGATATTACTTCTTCAATGTTACATCGACTACCAAGTATGCATCAGGTATCACATCGAATTCCTTTCGTACAAGGATAATTTTATCGTCATCTATTTTCGAACCTTCGTAGGGTAGTCATTATAATCTTTCTATGAATATTGGTTCCTCTTCATCATTAGATGGTAGTAATTTTAATCTTTCTCCAAAAATTAGTTCCTCTTCACCATCATATGTGTTTGTGCCACCAGTCATTGGGTTGCTAGTCCCACAATATATTAGATCTTAGATTATCATTATTGATAAAACCCCAACATGATGGGTTAGTAGCACTTCTTTTTGGTTCATTTTAAGCAATTGTTGTTTGAGGTTAAGAATGCAGTTGAACAATGACTGAGGTTTGTACTTGATCAATAATGAAGTTTAGTTCTAGAGGAAATAACTAGTATATTGATGGCATCTTTAACGTTCTTCTTCCATTTCTGCAAGCTCTTCTTATTGTCATGACTCCAAAACATATTCTAAAACTCAACCTTACTCCTCCTTAGTTAGTACACTAGACCGACTACCCCATGCCTCTCTCGCCATATGACTTTGGACTCATTCAACAATCTTTGTATCATCATGGAAGAAAGTGTAAAAGCATAGCAATAATTCTCCAACATGGAAATTACATCAACAACCAAATAGAGGATCCATTGCCATTTATTTTAGTTGATTAAAGGAACATTTGCAAATGGCATTGCTTGTCAAATAGGCGTCTAGTAAAAATAGAGACATAATGGCGTGCCGCAAACATGTCAATGACATCCTCTCAGAGTCTATCCAAAGCCTTTGACAAAATGCACATGTAATACATGCATATATATGTTCTATTTTAATAACAAGTACAAAATCATCAAATATTCTTGTGGGGATCAATACATAGGAGAAACTGGTAGATCCGTTAGGATTAGACTCAAAGAGCATAGTGCAGACATCCGTAACGAAAGAATCCGATCCTCAGCCCTAGCTGACCATGTAGGTAAAACTAATCATCATATTTGCCTGGAAGACACCAAAGTCATTGCCAATGTAGAACACCATTTCAAGTGTAAGGTTAGAGAAGCTATTGAAATCATTAAGCATCCTAAAAACCTTAATAGGGATGGTGGCATGGAAATTAGCAAAAATTGGAACCCCTTGCTAACCCCCGCAAATAATCTCAATAACGAGGTTAGAAATTCTTGACCAGCTATCATAATAAAATTAACCGTGCTGCTCTTTAGAGACCTAGGCGAGAAGATTATCAAGGATAAAAAGAAACCTAATTATTATAATATAAATAATAATAATAAACATTTAAAAGAATGATATAAAAAACATTATTATTATAATGTGAAATAGAAACATCAATAATAACTATGATATATATAGATAGGAAAACTAATTTAATTAGTTATATATTGATAGGATTCAATTAATTAATAATATATATAGATTAGGAAACAAAAAATAAATTTATTCATAGTTAAAATAATATATATAAATAAACAAACAATCATAAATATATTGATTACATAAGAATACAACCAGAATTAATAATTAATAACCAATAGTAATAATAAATCATGAACAAATAGTAAATAAAGAAGTAGAATAACATTAAGAAGAACCCAAATATAAAATAAAAACAAAAAACATTAAATATTAAATAACATTAGGAATAATACTAATGCTAACTAAATTAAATTAACAATAAAAATGATATTAATAAATAAATTAAATTATTAATTAAATAAGAAATACCATAATAAAATTAAACATATATAACAATATAAATAAAGATTCACTTACATTTATGAAAATTAGCATTATTAAAAAAATAACAAAAAAAACTACAAATAAACATAAACATTAATTAATAAACAATAATTTAATAATGATTCATCATAATAAAATAAAACAAAATATTAAATATTAATATTAACACAAAAATTAGAATAACAAATTAGTTATTAAATTATATAAACAAAGGACTTGAAATAACAATAGTAATAATTAAATTATAAATAAAAAAACAATAAGTCGGCCATTTGTCTTCACATCCATCTAATTTCATATTTATACCTATCCTTTTCCTTCTTTTCTCCACACAAATTGTCCTGATGATGAGTCTAGGTTCAGACTCGAAACGTCGACCATAAAATATGAGCACTGTGGAAAATCCAAACTCCATTCAGAAATCACACCACAGTAATCTGCAATCTAAAATAGTTACCCTGCACGGAGGGGAGACTTGGAAAGAGATCCGTAATCTCGAAAAAAATAGGGTGAAAATAAGGAGAAAAGAAGCTGATCTTCACATTCTAAAGCAATTTAGAGACTCAAATCTTACACCTACCTTTGCATACATTAAACACGGGTTGCATAACCAAAAATATCATAGAGTGTTTGAGCGATTTAGCAAAACACTGGTCCGCCTTGAAATCCCCAAAACCAGAACCTCCTTAGCAAAATTATCCTCAGCTGCCTTCAAAGCCCACTTGAAGCTAGCAAAAACAATCGAACAGGACCTATGGATAGTAATTGATGCCTCCGCAGCACTGAAGGCCAGCAGAGTGAAAGAGAGCCCTGAGTCTAAGCACCTTAGCAAACTAAATAACCTAGAAAGACGTGAGAGAAATCATACTGAAGAAGAAATCAATAGTTCTACAATAAGAGAACCCAGCCACAACACTGCTTCTCAAAACGCAGTTTGGGTTAGCACACAGGAAAACTGTCCCAACAAATCTAACAGGAGCGCAGTATACGGTCCAAGCCACATAAACACAGTGGACGGAGAGTGGGTTACGCAGCAGATACACAGGGTAATATCAAGAGTGGGACATCGTAGAACTGAAACACGTTGTCCCAACAGTTCTATTCCAGCCACCACGCAATCAAACAGAAATGCCGATACACAGATGGCATAGGTAATGGCGAGGATAGGACAGCGTATAAATCCTCTACGCAGCAGAAATACAAGCGCGGACACAGCACCTCCTCACATTGTTTTAACTGATAATGAGGATGACTTCGAAATGGATGAGGGAACAATACGCATCCTCAACAGAAGCTCGGAACCCGGCCAGCATACCAACGTGATTGCAACTGATGAACACTCAAGTGATATGGTGGACCAACGTCCAATCAACGCCAACAACGTTACAGTCAGAGCCCCAACGCATAACGATAATCCAGAAGGTACCAAGCGCAACAACGGGGAAGAAATAGACACATCGGAGGCGGGAGCAGGTAGCTTGGGGAACGCCCATCATCCCAGGTACACATCTAATACCAAATTAAATAAATTATGGGTTAATAAGCCTTATATTAGTAATAAAATAGATAAAATAAACATAGAGAGCAGTTGGGCTAGCACCATTCACGATAACAAGGTAGATAATGATAATATAGAAAATAACCCTAGGAACAGTAACCTGGATAATAAAAAAGTAGTCAATATATCCTCTTATGAGCTGAAGAAAGAAGAAGTGGAGGTCCTTAACAAAGGTCTTAATTTCTCATTAGCCCCTAACAAAATCTCCAATGAAGAAATCATTTGCAACCTAGAAGATGGAATCAAGAGGCTCAAGGATGATGACAAAGAGCTCATCAGACAAGAGGTCGCAGTTATCCTAAGAAAAGCCAAGCCCCCCAAAAGAAACCTAAGCCTTGATCAACTTAAAGCCCTAAAAAATCTTAGAAATAATAAGGACATAGTAATTCTAAAGGCTGACAAAGGAGGCACCACTTTCATTATGGATTATGAAGATTACATTAACAAAATGAAACACCACTTATATAATAGTGGTAGCTACAAAAAGCTAGAGAAAAACCCCATCTCCAAAATCACAAACCTCGTAAAGAAAGCCATTAAAGAAACCAATCTTGATGATAAAATAAAAAATAGATTGACTCCTAACAGTGAAATCACCCCCAGGATCTATGGAACCCCTAAAATTCACAAAAAAGAAGTCCCCTTAAGACTCATAGTCAACACCATAGGGTCCCCCACTTATGAGTTGGCCAAGTATGTCGCTAGCATTCTATCCCCGCTAGTGGGCAAGACTAGCTCTTACATTAAAGACTCCAATCAATTTGTAAAATACATTAAAAACACCAAGCTTGAACCCGGAGATAAAATCGTTAGTTTTGACGTAGTCCAGCTCTTCACCAAAATCCCCTTAGATGAAGCTATTCAGGTAGTTAAAGAGGTAGCAGATCCCCAGACCGCAAAATTAGCCAAAATCTGTCTTCGCTCAACCTTCTTCTCCTTCCAGGGTGAAATATTTGAACAAACTTCGGGTGTCGCTATGGGATCGCCTCTCTCACCAATCGTGGCAAACCTTTTGATGGAAAAATTTGAAAGGAAGGCGCTGGATTCTTATCCATTAAAACCCAAATCTTGGGTCAAGTTTGTGGATGACACCAATGTGAATTGGCCTCATGGCAAGAATGAGCTAAGCAAGTTTCTGGACCATCTCAATAGCTTGTCTGAAGACATCAAATTCACAATGGAAGTAGAAGAAA
>APFE030002007.1:0-10958 GCA_000404065.3 Pinus taeda | reverse complement strand
CATGTTTAGAGAAGGATTGCTCTTAATTGTCTTTTTTGTCACTAGAAAGTCTTAGGCTTCTAGGGAGGTTGGTTTTGTCCGCAAGATTAACTCTTTCCGCATGACAATGACTTACTCTAAGATATCTCAAGTAGTAGAAAGACATCATAACATAGGGAAACAAGGGTTCCCTGTAATGGGGGAAGTGCTGGAAGCACAAGGATCTTCAGACCTAGTCAGCGATAATCTCAGCAGAGTGATCATTCTCTATCTCTTCTACTCCCTTAGGCCTTCCCATTGAAGCCTTTTATACTTCTCCCAAAGTAGTTTTTTAGTTATGAATTTGTTGGGAACAATTGGGCCATGGGCACTGATAGGTAATCGACAGGTAAAATCCATGATCTCCGCCCGAAATTAAGGAGATTTAATTTTTTAAAGTGTTTTAAGACATATACGCGGGTTGGGTATACATAGACCAGTGTGCACACGCGTTTAGCTCAGGGCAATGTCACGTATAGGGAGCAAAACACATTTTTTAAAAATATTTGGACCAAGTCTGGGAGGAAGGGTTGCCCTAGGCCATGAGTGCAACATCAGAAACATCAAAAGTGAGATTTGGAGTTATAACAGTAGGGATTTCCTTTTATATCTCGTTGTAGCAGAATCAACGATAGGTATGGTTCTCGTTCAAGAAGATGATGCTCTCACAGAGCATGTGATTTATTATTTGAGTCGAGGCTTGATAGGTCTTGAACTTCGCTATTCTCTTATTGAGAAGTTGGCCTTGGAAGCTGTCCATGTTGTTCAGCGGCTCCACCATTATATCTTGCTACGCAAAACTTTTGTCTTAGCGGCAGTCAATCCATATCAATTTGTCCTCAGTAGGCGAGTGATTAGGGGAAAATATAATCAATGGATAGTTATTTTACAAGAATTTGATCTCGAGTTCTTATCCGCCAAGTCTAAGAAATCCATGGTTTTGGCCGAGTTAATTTTCGAGCTGCTTTGTGAAGAGAATACTATCTATGAGGAAAGTTTTCCTGATGAACATTTATTCCTCATCTCTTCACTCAACCCTTGGTATGGAGATATCATTGTCTATCTCTAGACTTCGAAGTTTCTCTCTACTTTCTCTAAGGATGAACGCCGAAATTTACGTCACTTGGCTAAAAATTATGTTATCATTGGTGATACATTACATCGTCGAGGGGTTGATTCAATCCTTTGGCGCTGTTTAACCCTATAGGAAGCAGAGTCAATGCTCAATGACTGCCACAGTGGAGCTTGTGGTGATCATCTTTCAGGGCTTGTTATAGCCTAGTGTATCTTACGTGTTGACTATTTTTGGCCTTCACTCTTCAAAGATTGTGTTGAAGTGGTCAAACGTTGTCACTCTTGTCAAGTTTATACTCAAAATATGCTCGCACATCCAGCGCCTCTTTTTCTTGTTGTCACTGTCGGTTTTTTTACTAAGTGGTGGATTGATTTTACAACTTGTAATCCACCTTCAGTAGCGAATCACAAGTACATTATTGTGGTTGTAGACTACTTCACGAAGTGGGCTGAGGCCATGCCCACTTACAAAAACGATAGTGAAACAACGACATTGTTCCTTTTTAATCAGATTATCTCCAGGTTCGGTATCTCGAGAGAGATTGTCACTGACCATGGCAGTCATTTCCAGAACCAACTAATGTCTGAATTAGCTCTTAAATTGGGTTTTCAGCACGAACATTTGTCTCCTTATTATCCTCAAGCCAATGGACACGTCCATGCAGTGAACAAAACCCTAAAGACGATCCTACAAAGGACAATCGACAAAAATCGGTCCAATTGGCATCTTATGTTGTATCCGACTCTTTGGGCATACCAAACCTCCATAAAGACTGCTACAAGTTTTACACCTTTTCAGTTCGTTTATGGGATGGAATCTATCTTTCCTATTGAATGTGAAATTCCATCTCTTAAGTTAGCTATTGAGCTTCTTCTAGAGACTTCTAATCTCAAAGAGCGCCTCCTTCATTTGGAATATCTCAATGAGCAGTGTCGAGATGTTGCCACAATCAATGAGGCTCATAAGAAAAGGGTTAAAACTCAATACGATAAAGCTGTCCGTCCTCGAGTCTTTTCTGAAGGTGACCTTTTCTTGGTCTATGACCAAGATGAAGACACCTTGGGGGCAGGCAAGTTCAAGCCTATGTGGTATGGTCCCTTCATAACTAAACGAGTTTTAGGAAAGGGGGTGTATGGGTTAATCGATTTTGAAGGAAACAAGTTGGCAGAGCCCCGAAATGGGCTCTATCTCAAGAAGCACTTTGCTTAAGTAGCAACTAGGCAATGGCTTCTTTGTACATTTTATATGTTTGTGCATATCTTATCGGGGGTTTTTTGATATCGACACTTTTGGTCTGTTGTGACAGGTGTTGATGGATGACTTGGTCTATTTTGGATTCGCCAATGGTGCTAGTTGGCACACTCGGAACCTCATTTCCGTAGCTTGGGTACTTTACTATCCAACTGGTCAGTTGATGGTGTCAATGGGAGTATGCATTGGTCTTGCCTCAAATAATATGGCTGAGCATACTGTCGTCACTAATTTACTATCCGAAGCAATTTCTTATGAAATCGATTCATTGGTAGTTTATCTTGATTCACAATTGATAGTGTCACAATTGAATAACATTTATCAGGTAAGGGATCCATGTTTATATCATCAATATTTAAGAGTGAGGTTGTTGCAAAGATTATTTACTTACATTAATTATTTGCACATTCCAAGATCTCATAATTGGTTAGCTGATTCTATCGCTAATCAAGCATTACACTGGCACACCATTCATTCATCACAATAAAATCAAGCATAAAAAAGTCGAACTGTATATATATGTCATAAAATATCTCGAGTGTACAAAAGTGTGTCCAAAATAATATATAAAAATTGGGACTCAAATTCCCATAATCATGTCCAATACATCTAATGCCCCAACTAAGGATGAGCGGTTAGGTAGGCAACTACTGCTTTGGCCACACGTCTAAGAGTGTGAACCCAGTCTCGTGGCATGGCAACCACATGGCGCTGCATCTCTATAGGGAGATCCTCTATGGCCTCCATCGGTACTCGATGAGTTAGTCTTACCAAGTGTCGCTGAACTGTGTGTAGAAGTCGCTCTGTCTCTGCAGCCGCCTCTTCGGCATTCTGGTCATGACGTCCATGCCGTGGGAACCCATCTGGTCGCACTGGCCCAATATCTGGAACATGATCATCATATTAGTCATTTGAATCCTATCAAAAACATTTTTCAAAGTTCATTTTTATACTTGAAAAATTATAAAAAATCATAAAAATAATAAAATCGAAAAAACATTTACCTATATTGCCACATGCTGCGGTTGGTGGTAAAGCTAGATCTGGATCTCCTCATAAGTCTAGCCCAGCATAAGGGTAGTCGTCTATGGCAATGATTTGCTGCTCCCAACAGGAGAAGTCATCGTCAAATGCAGTCCATGGAACGTCCCCACCTCCTAGGCATTTCATCAAGTCAGCCTACCTGCCCATCCGTGGATCTTGTAGGGTGTTGATCGAAACTGATATCCTAGGACGGAGTGTTGGGACCCTCTCAAAGAAGAAAGAGCACAAAATGGTTCCATATCCGAATTTTTTGATCTACCCTTTCTTCATAGAAGTAAGCTGGGTTTTCAGGTTGGCAAGAAGAGGAGTACACCAGTCAAACATGGTGGTGAGATAGTCTACTGCCAAGCTCATGGCTAGCTGTGAAACTTGGTGCAAGGAAGTTGATCCATTCACTCTGGCTATAGTGAACAGGATGATCCTCAGTGCTAAACTCTCCACATGCTTGATTGGAATTTGACTTCCAACCTTTTCTGGATGTCCCGGGCAATATATTGTTGGCATTATGATACATATGTTGTACTTGATGGCAACCCACTCATCTCAGATGATAAATTATAGTGCAGAAAAGTTCACGGAATTTTATGCAGAGAAAGGTTTATTTCATGTGGAGAAAAGTTCATAGAATTTTATGCAAATAAAAGTTTATAAAAATTTATTTCATGTGGAGAAAAGTTCACGTAATTTTATGCAGAGAAAGGTTTATTTCATGTGGAGAAAAGTTCAAGGAATTTTATGTAGAGAAAAGTTTATTTCATGTGGAGAAAAGTTAACACACTTTCATGGTTGGTTCATGGTATTAGTCCGACAGTTTTTGATCCTATGGTTTTGGTCCGTGGTATTGCATCCAAAAGTGTTGACCCCAAGTTGGGTTCATGGTATTGTGTTATTATGGTTTTGGCCCGTGGTATTGGTCCATGATTTGAGGAAGAGCTTGCCTATATAAAGCAAAGGAAATCATTTGGCTTGTGTATGCTTTTGGGTTGAATATCTTAAGATCTGAAATATTGGGTTATTGTTTGAAAACCTCGATCTATATAAAAGTGAAGTGGAAAGCGAACCTGTGAAGGGTGATCTCCCGAGCGCTGCAGCTGCGGAAGTGTGGAGGCGCCACAGAAGGCGCAGTGCGGAGACGCCACAGAAGGCGCAGTGCGGAGGCGCCACAGAAGGCACAGTGCGGAGACGCCACAGAAGGCACAGTGCGGAGACGCCACAGACCAGAGAAAAGGAAATTGCGTCTCTGTCTTAAGATCTTTTGTTGACTGATTTTTTTGTTGATAAGGTGTTCTGGGTTTAGTTTACTGTTATTGTGGATCTGGTTATCTGGGTGACTTACTGGTACTTGATGATCATTTGATGTTTATGGATCCAGTTTAAAAATTTATGAAAAGTGGTCCTTGAAAGAAAAGAAGTAGGGGGTTGTAGCTCCCTTCCAGGAGAGACTGGAAAACGAGAGAGAGTTGTAGCTCTCTGCAGGTTGCAGACTGCGTACTGGTAAAGGACTGCACCAGTACAAGACCATTGTAAAAGGAGTTTCTAATTTGAAAGAAGATAGAGACATATTGCAGCAGGTGGTTTTCACCCACATTGGGTTTCCACCTTATATCTGGTGTTCTTTGATGTGACTGTCTGTTTTCTTGCTCATTATTTTATGGTACTGATATGCAAAATAATTCAAAGTGTAAATAACGAAGATTTGTTAAAAGAACTAGATAATACTGATTCACCCCCCCTATCAGTATTATTTTCAACATATATGTACGCAGTCCTCGATTGAGAGACTGCCTCGTGATCTGCTCATAGAATGTACCACCTCTCCCCTCCGGGAAAGGCCTGTGATGAAATACATGTCTTCAACCTCTATCATGAGTGGCATCTGATCAATCATAAACAAGTAATCCTCGATGCTCCATTAGTGAATGAGCATTTCGAGTAGGTGAGTGTTTGCTTTCATATTTTTCATTTTAAAGAACTTTAGCAAACCGCATCCTCTTAAGGCATCCAGGGCATTAGGATCGTTCATAACCTCATCATCCACTAAGGCATGCTCTCTTTCTCTCCAGGTGACTGGCATCTTGAAGAAAAAACAAATTTTTACCGTTAGATTTTTGTTTTAAAGTTTTCGCGGCGTACACGCGGGTCCACTTCATACACAGTCGCGTCTAGGGCCTGTGTATATGCGGGTTGCTCATACTCAACCCGCGTATATGCTGCGACAAATTTTTTGGCAATAATTCAACGATGAAATTTGAATTAAAAATTCTAAAACTAGTCACAATTGAATGCAAGATAAGTTTAAGGGTTACTTGGTGATTTTGGGAGGATTTGAACGGTTGAATTTGGTGTATGGAAAAGTTTGCTCCTTTTGCTCCACTCCTTTGCTCTCAAATCAAATGGTGAAAATGGTGAGTCCAAAAACTATTTTATAGGCTTTGAAAATGCAAAATTTTTTCAAAACTTGATTTTGTTTTGTCTCATGTAACTTGTAACTTGAGAGCTTGGAATGTTGAGAATGTTTTGATTTTTAGGACATTTTGGACGCTTTTTCAGCAGTTTCGAGACGATTCCATGACTGCTGACCCGTCATGGCAAGTATTGTTTTCTCACTGGCATATAGGTTAGGGAAACCATTTTTCCATTGCATTATGCATTCTAGCCTCCATTTTTCGTTACACTTTCCATAGGGTCGATCCCATCGTGTTATGGTTCATAAACCATCTTCACTCGCCGATTTTTTAAATCATGACACGATAATAGGGCCATGTTTTTCATGGGCATCATAGTTAGCACCTCACTGACATTTGTTGTCCATGCTGTTTTGATTTGAGTAGGCTCAGGAGTTCTCTGTAGTCCTGCCATGACTTATGCGATGAAGACTCATTCCTCTTTGTTTCTTCGCTTCGTTCTGGTCCTATACCCTAGAGGCTTCTTTACGTTGAGTTGTACTGCTGCATTGCATTTTGACTATTTGCACCTTTTGGCCTTGAGTCGGCTTCACTTGGACTTGTGTTTAAGCCAACTTTTCGACCATGTCGACTGCAAAATCAAACTTGCATGCCCTTGACTTCTACAACTTGGCACACCTTGACCTGTAGAAGGAACACACCTTTGAGTGTCTTTGACCAGTTTTCGCCTCCCTGCATTGAGCATAGGATTGTTCCAATTCTAGGAACTAGATCATCTGTTTTACCGACACTCATTCTTTCCGTTATACTATAGCATTCTTTTATTCTTTTTCCAGCTTAAGGAAAAAGACAAAAAAAAATCATATATTCCAAAAAGAGCGGGAATGGGACAGTATTTCCAATTATTGTTGGCAGCTAGAGTCAGTTGTGTCGTCCTTGAACAAAGCACTCAAAACAAAATCTCCTCCATTTGGGTGGGCTTTAGTTTGATTTAAGTATGCCTTAACGTTGTTATTGATTCAGTTCTCCCCTGATTGGTTATCTCTTCTAATCATATGGAGAGTTCGTTCGTGCCTCCTGCATGACGAACTTATACAGAGTCATCATATACTGCCATATAGTCACATTGAGTCATGCTTTTGTTCAAGGGAAGTTAACTTGAGTCGGCCTCTCTATAGTGTCTCTTGACTCATTTTTCAGTCGGCCATCTCTAGTTGTCTGTGTCTTGTCTATCATCACATCGGATATATTGGTCCTTTACTCATGTTGGTTTGAGAAGGTCTCCATTGACTTCTTGCTGGCGGGTCTTGTCTTTATCGACGACAACATCTTGCTCTGAGGACAGGCCTAGAGACGCACCCTGGCCTTATTTTCATTATTGATAGGTCATCTTGTGCTCAACATTGATCAATATTATGGGTCTTTGACTGAGTGGTTTCCCCTGTGTTCGACATAAACTTACACTATCACACATTGGGATTCGTGCAGTACCTTGGTTCCCATTTGACCCTATTGGTGGATACCTCACCTCTGTGATAGCTTTCATTATTGGTTGGTTCAGAGGGTTTTTGTCGTGCGCTAGCCACATCTTCTGTACACCGGAAACGTGCTTCGGTCGGGTTACTACATCGTTTTTCGTCCGATTCCCTCCACATTATTGGTCTACGGGTTACACTCGCGCTAGATTGATGAAGGATGCCTTAATGCCTTCCTTCTAGCGGATCTTTCCCTATCGACGATGACTCATTTCTCTGGGGCAAAGATCTAGAGTCCATTTGGCAGTACCTTGGGATTTGCAGTCATTAGTGGCAGATCCTTCGCTATCGACAGTGGGAAATCATTATTGTCTCCTGATTAATAGATTCTTACAGGTGTTCGACTCTAGCTCACCTATTCACACTTGTTAGATTGTACTAGGTGCCTTGACACTCATTATCATTATTGGTGAGTAGTCTCGTGTTTATTAACGGTATGCATCAATGAATGGTAATCAAACGATTTCTCACATGGTCGACTTCAGATCATTTATTCCCATGGTGTAGAAATGTACCATGGCGGTTAGTGAAAACCTTAGGTTGCATCAACATTCATTGGTTCACTTGACAGTTGCTCCTGTTGCTGCTAGTTGATACCACACCACTTTATATGTTGCAGTCATTCATGGCGACATTCTATATGCTGGCACTTGAGTTTACAGTGTAGTACCATCTTAATCCATCATGTTCATTTGGTACTTGTGGGATCAGTCTTTGATATCAGTGATCCCCTTCATCCTTCAGCATCATTGACATTCTTATATGTGATATTCAAACATGTACTTATTCGATCATGATAAGATAATCCATTATGTATTTCCCAGTGTTTTATACTTGTATATTTAGTGGATCCGCTTGTACTTGATATGCGGACATGCTTTACTTTGTCTAAGCATGGGTATGCCCGCCTCAGACAGTGTTTCTTTCTGATCTCCTTTTGTGGCTTGGCAGGCTGAACTCTGATGAATCCCTTCTCAGTTTTTGACAGGTTTCCTTTCCATGTACTTATTTAATACATTTCGGCTATCATGCACCCCTTCTGACCTCATATATTAGGGGCATTTGTTATAGGTCCAAATCTCACTTTTGATGTTGGTGATGCTGCACCCATTGCCTAGGGCAACCCCTCCTTCCAGACTTGGTCCAAATACTTTAAAAACAATGTTTTATTACCTATACGCGACATTGCCCTGAGCTAAATGCATGTGTACGCGGGTCTGTGTATACCCAACCCGCATATATGTCTTAAAACACTTAAAAAAATTAAATCTCAATTACGGGCGGAGATCACGGGTTTTACATGTTGATTTCCTATTAGTGCCCGTGGCCCAACTGTTCCCAACGAATTCCCAATTAAAAAACTACTTTGGGAGAAGTATAAAAAGACTTCAATGGGAATGCCTAAGAGGAGAAAATAGAGAGAAAAATCACTCTGCTGAGATTATCCCTGACCAGGTCTAAAGATCCTTGTGCTTCCAAAACTTCCCCCATTACAAGAAACCCTTGTTTCCTTGAGTTATGATGTCTTTCTACTACTTGAGATATCTTGGACTACGTCATGGAAGAAGTTTGTCGAAGGCTTGAGACTGGGCGAATCCGGAGGACAGTTTCGCTTGGAGCCTGTGAAAGGAAGACTCAGGTGAAATCATTCCTTTCTGTACTGTAGTTATCTATAATAGAAGAAACACTTGTCTTGTTCCTGATATAAATCTTCATGTTTATGATATCAATGTTATGGTTCACATATGAATGGTTGTTTTAATTGTATAACTAACTACCTTTCAATATGCTATGAAGATGATTTCTTTATGATGCTTGGTCAATATACTGCTGTACTTTCTGGAATTGATTGTTTTGTAGGTTGAAGGACTAAAAGGAACTCCAAGAGGGTTTGGACCCTGGCTGGATCTCCCCAAAGGAAGGAACCCCAGGTGCATCATGGCTGTGTGGAATGCGTGTTTTTCTTTGTAGATAACCTCCAATCTGCTAGGGTATCAACCCAAGACCCTAGGGGAATTTATCCCTAAACAGTGAGAGATAGTGAAGAGCAAGAGAAAGGGAAGATCTAGAGCAAGTGTGAAGGACATCTAATCAAGATAAGGAGGAGATCTTCAAGCAAAGAGAAAGTTCACTTCAACTTCAAGTTGATAAGAGATTGGTGATTTTATTCATTCTCATTCTCTCTCTCTCTCTCTCTACTCCACTGAACAATTGAATAAATATAATAGAATAAGAATCATTTGGGTTTTCCCCCTTGAGGGGTTTTACCTTGGTATTTGGACCAAAATCTCAATGTCTCATATTTTTGCTTGGCTGTCTTCATATGATCCTTTAGTTTATGTTCTATCTACAATCGCTGATATACAAAGTTTTGAAGAATAAATACGCATTCTAAGTAATTGTAACAACATAATACATTTAGTTTTATGCAAAGTACATTCACATTTCTACAAAGTACATTCAATTTTCTACATATAATTTCAAGTTTTTGCAAAGAATTTTTAAATTTCTGCATAGAAAATTTAAATTTTAACATCAACCGACACTCAAATTATTACCGAGAAGATTTACACTTATTTTCCCAATCCTTGGATATAATTGCTCTTTTTCCCTCTCACGTCATTGCTAAAATCCATGAAAGTGATCAGCAAGAGCAGAATCAGGAACCATAGACTTCACCTTAAGGGAAATATAAGAAGTCTACTGCAAGTGGTCAACCCTTGCAGGCTAAGTTTCTTTCGGTTGACAACTTGTCTGTATATGACCTTCAAAACTAGTCTTCAAGACAATTGTTTCAGTTTATTAGTGCTTCATTAATTCAACTTGAAGATCAATTTGTTCTTTTTGACTCAAGATATAACGAGTTTGTCACTGTCTCTGAACAATAACAACATCAACTCAATGTCACTAAGGAATGAGATTAGTTGTGAGGAGAAAAGGAAAACCTCACAGAGCAAGTTGAAGAAATTAGTTCTAAGTTCCAACATATGTGGCAGATTGTTGCAAAATTTGTTCCTAGTGCACCAGAAGATCTTTCTTTATGTGAGCCAACACAATGCATCAAATTATTTGAGACCACATGCACAGAGTTAATTTTCGCTAATAGTGATTTGTGCACTACTATTTTTGATTTGCGCAAGTCTATCCTTGATCCTACTAGACAATTTAAGCAATAGATCAAGCAAAAGATTGGATAAGGATCCACTCGCCGCATTAATTTGCAACAAATCATCAGGGATTCACAAGAAATATTTTGGCAAGTCCAGGATTGGCCTAGTTTACTTTCTAGGTGCAATATACCTATTAAACCATTGCATGAATAAAATAAATGCCTCATAGAGAATTCCCTTGCGACTGATGACTTGGTGCAACAACAAAAATATCGTGGCTCAGGCTGAATCTCTTGAGAAGCAAATTCATGTACTAGAGGAGGAATCACATAAAGTCAAGATTATTGTTCGCTACCTTCAACCCATCGGTAAAGCTAAATTCATGAATATTTGTAAATTGAATCATGATGTAGAAATGCAATGACAAATCTTACCCCCCATGCGACCTGAACAACCAACTATTGAGGCTAACTCTCACTTCAAGGAGAAAGCTACTACTTTACTTGTTGCATGGAAATCT
>APFE030002002.1:0-12108 GCA_000404065.3 Pinus taeda | reverse complement strand
GTAAGGCTAGAATAGGCTTTTTTGTTATCTTTCTTTTCAACAAATTAAAATTCCTATCAGTTGCTTCTGTCCATCGAAATGGCTGATTGACCTCCTTGATTGTCTCAAGGATTGGTGCACAAACTTGACTAAATCCCTTTATAAATTTTCGGTAGAAACTAGCAAGTCCATGGAAACTTCTTACCTCAAAGACACTCCTGGGAGTAGGCCAGTTTTTGATTGCTTGTACCTTTTCCAGATCCATTTTCAAACCATCTCTGGAAATCACAAATCCCAAATATACCAGCTCCTCTTTCATGAAACTACATTTCTTCAGATTGATTAGTAGTTTCTCTTTCTGCAGAGTTTTCAAAACTAACTTCAAGTGTTCCAAATGCTCCTCTTTACTTTTGCTGAAAACTAGGATATCATCAAGGTAAACAACAACAAATTTACCTGTATATTCTTTCAGAACCTCATTCATTAGTCTCATGAATGTGCTGGGCGCATTAGTGAGCCCAAAAGGCATCACTAACCACTCATACAATCCACTGTTGGTTTTGAAAGTTGTTTTCCACTCATCGCCTTCCCGAATTCTGATATGATGATACCCGCTTTTCAAATCTAACTTAGTAAAGTACCTGGATCCACTTAAACAATCCATTAAATCATCCATCCTAGGCAAAGGAAATCTATACTTGATTGTTATCTTGTTGATAGCTCTGGAATCGGTGCACATGCACCATTCTCCTCCCTTTTTCAGACTAAGCACCGTTAGCACAACACACGGACTCAGACTTTCTCGAATCAGCCCCTTGTCCATCAGTTCTTGAACCTGTCTTGCAACTTCTGCATTTTCCTGAGGAGTTAATCTATATGCAGCTTTATTAGGTAGACTTGCTCCTGGTATTAAGTTGATATGGTGACTTATACTTCTAATCGGTGGTAATTCATTTGGCAATTCGTTCACAATGATATCCATGTAACTATTTAACACAGATTGAATTTCTTCAGGCAAATCATTTAAATTTGTGGAGGTTAGAATTACCTTTGGCATTCCCATGATAGCGAAATGCACCTCTTCGCTTTTATCAACCTCCTGTAGCATTTCCTTACCACTCATCAACATAATACTATTTTCAGGCAGCTCTTTATCAGCATCATTCTTCACTGGCAGCAATGTATGTTTAACTCTATCCTTTTCTATGGTGTATGTATTTCTTCTTCCGTCATGAATCGCCTTTCTGTCAAATTGCCAAGGTCTCCCCAATAACACGTGACATACATCCATGGGCATTATGTCACATAAAATCACATTGTTGTATGTGCCAATCTTCATTTCCACATTACACTGCTCTGTCACAATGACTTGATGACCCTTTTGAAGCCAAGATACTTTGTAAGGTGCAGGTTGCGCTTTCTTTTTTAACCCAAGCTTTTCCACCATCTCTGTAGACACAATATTGTCAGTACTCCCGCTATCAATTATAACCTTACAGCACTTACCCTTTGATTTGCATGTAGTCCTGAACAAGTTCTTCCTTTGCGCAGGTTCTCCAATCTCTTTTTCTAATCTCAGCAAAGTTCTTCTGAGCAGCAATGATTCACCTTCCTTCGTTGGTTCTTCCTTCTCTACAAGTCGAGGTGGTTCTGGCTTTGCCTCAGCCACATTTGCACCCCTCTGGCTTGCTGATTTGTTATGAGGACAGTCCCGCGACATATGTCCCCATTCTCCACAGGTATAACACCTAACATCTCTTCCTCGCCCTCTTCCTCTGGGCACGAATCTCCCTCTACTAGATTCACCCATCTGTGGTGATCTGCTGCTTGAACATACTGCTTCAAACTGATGTTGTGTTCCTCTGGATCTGGCTGATCCTCTGCCTCTTGCTGAGCTCTTTCCTTTGTTTCTTTGACTCTGTTTCCGCAATATTTTCTCCTCTGCTTTCAAACTTGCTTGATAGGCATCTTCAACAGTTTTCAAACTTAACAAGCTAATCTCGTCTTGGATCTCATACCTTAGCCCATTAACATATCGGGCTACTTTCTCCAAATCATATTCTACATGCCTTGTTCTGATGCTTAACCTGTAAAATTCTTCAGTATATTCTTTAACAGACATTCCTTTCTGCTTCAAATTTTGCATCTGCTTAAAAATATTCAAATGATAGTCTTTAGGCAAAAACTTGGCTTTCAGTTTGCTTACCATTTTATCCCACTGCTTGATCTTAGATTTCCCCTTTCGCGTTCTTGATGTCTGTAACTCGTCCCACCAGATGGCTGCATGGCCCTTCAGTCTAGTGACTGCAAACTTCACCCTCTTATTCTCCTCAACCTCTTCATAATCAAAATATTGATCTATGGATCTGATCCAATCCATGAGCTCCTCGGTATTTAAACTCCCTTCATACATAGGAATTTCTATCTTGGGTTTGCTTCCAACTTTTGCCAGCATCTTGAGGACTTTGGCAGTTTCATTTTCTTCTCCTGCTTCCACCTCTTCATCAGATTCATCTGAAGAACTCTCAGTTCTCTCATCACGTGTTCTTCTCTGGGGTGTTTCCATTGTCTCCATTCGTTCACGCAGTCTCCGCACTTCTTCTATCAAGACTGCATTTGGTTCTGGTCTTCCTCTTCCAATTCCTCGCCTTGGCGGCATCTTTGCTGCAACACCTGTCACTTGGCTATGATACCAAAAATAATGTACCTAAACTCTGAGCTCAATCCACTTCTTCTACAAGCAACAGATTTCAGTATACATACAAATCAATCTTCTTTACTTCTAAAATGCCAAACTACAAAAATAGAAACTCTGTTTCTTTTAAACATAAAACTGGATTCTTTCCTGTTTCATGCTGGCACAACCCATCACATTCTTTTTCCAACACGTAATAGATAACAACCACTTGTTTCAAACGAAGCAAACACATTTACGCTCCATCTGCGTTAGTTTTGTTGCAATTAACCAATAAACACAACCATTTGTCGATTGAATCAATCAATACAATCTATTTGCATTGGTCACAACATAAATAATACCAATCTATTTGTATCTACGTTAAAACACTCTAATATTACATATTCATGCCTAGAAAACGCTTTCATGACATGGAATTTAACGCCACATGTAAAACATCTATAGCTCTACGTTTTTTATCTTTACTAGCCTGGAACACGAGGTACCAAACTTCGGTGTTCAATTAACATAGATCCCTCTGCGCTTCCTCAATCTGCAATCAATAACGTATTAGCAATACAGACATAAACAGGCAGGATCGATCAGATCTCCTGTCCATCGAAATTAACTGCGTGTTTTTTCGATCTGGCCAAAGTAAATTGGCGTTTTTCTGTTCTCCATTACACAATTGCTGGAATTGTTGGCCGCAACTAATGAGTATCCCGTCTATCCTATTGCCATCGATCTCTCTTGCACTGCACAGCAGTTCGAATCAATTAATTAAGATCTCAACTGACATTCAACAAATTCCAGGATTTGATGCGAGATTTTAGGGGTCATGAATTCCAAAAATCCGCGCAGTTTGTTTTGGTTATACGCTGTGTGAAGATTTTTGTTCACCAATTTTAACACATTTCGTTGTCATAACACAGATATGTTCTCCAAATTAAATTGAAACCATAGTTTGAACTGATTTAGAGAACTGTCAACGTGTAATTCTGCATGTCATTAACACGAACCATGTATATTCCATTCATAACACAGATCAATCATAACACGTTGGCGCAAACACTATTTTTTTTTTATTCATAACCAGTGATAAAACAGATTTTCACAAAGGACGATCTCCAGTTTTATTCAAAAATACGGTCCACTTATTTAATTGGATCTTTTCTCCCATACAAACAACCACACCACACCTACGCTACCCTCTCCAAATCTCTTTGGTTATTACATTTTTTTTAATGTATTTCCTCCACTAATTGCTCTAACAAACAGCTAACATAATCTCCTACTATTAGAGAAAATCACAATAAAACAGTTGCATATATCACTAAAATAACAAACTATATGAAGAATCGACCTCCTTAGTAAAACTAAGATTGAAAAAACAGTAATAAAATTCACCCCGTCAAACCACAACATGTGGACAATTTTCCACATTGCTGGTCAATTCCGATGCTCCTGCATCATTGTATAACCTAAGGATGAAAGATGGAGACTCGGTGAAAGAACATCTGAATGCATTTAATATTGTGGTAAGTTAGTTATTATCTGTTGATATTAAAATCTCAAATGAAGATAAGTGCATCGGTTTGTTGTGTTCTCTGCCAGATTCGTGGGATAGTCTGGTTATTGCAATTGGTAGCAATGCAAATGCCTTGCAATTTGATGAAATAGTCTCATCCTTGTTGACCAAGGAGATGAGACAGAAAAATATGGAGAGCTAGAATGGTGATGCCTTGTCTGTATGAGGACTATCCTAGAACAGAAACAAAAATAAGTCATTGAGTGAGAGATCTAAATCTAGAGGGAGATCTAAATCTCTAGGAAAACCTATAAAGGTGGTGTACTAGAAATGCGAAAAGGAAGGGCACTACAAAATGGACTATAAATCTAAAGCTCCTGATAAAGGAAAGGGATCTAATGATGCTCCTTCTGTAGAGGCAAAAACCACCTCAGATGAAGGTGGATATGTTTACTTGGATTCTTCAAGTACACATGTAGATCATGAGGCATGGTTGATTGACTCAAGTGCATCCTTTCACTTCACTCCCCAAAGAGAGTGGTTCTACAAGTATGAGAAATACAATGGTGGTGATGTCTTCTTAGGGGATGATAGGAAGGTTAGAATCATTCGTCGTGGAAAAGTAAAGTCGAAGTTGTAAGGTGGAAAGGTTAGAACACTTCCTAGTGTTCTACATATTTTTGCATTGGCCAAAAATCTGATTTTTGTAAGCAAGTTGGATGATGTAGGTGTAAAAAATAATGTTCGAGAAGGATACCTGCAAGATGGGTTAGGGAGCATTCATATTGATGTGGGGAGTTCAGATTGGAACTTTGTACAAGATGCAAGGTAGCACTATTGTTGATGGGTACAATAATGTTGTGGTTCCTGAAAGTGGAGTAGAAAATCTAGTGGTCTTTGGAGAGATGACCATGCTATGGCATCAAAGGCTTAGACAGATTGGAGAGAAGGCCCTTCTAATACTTCATGGTAAAGGTATGGTAGAAGATATGAGTAATATCTCTCTGGATTTTGATTTATGTGAAAATTGTGTATATGGAGAGTAGAATCGGGTAAGTTTCCCCTCTGGTGGTAAGAGGGCGAAACAGATATTAGAGCTTTTGCATATTGATATGTTTGGACCTGTGAAGGTTCCATCACTAGGTAAGTCTATGTACTATGTATCATTTATAGATGACTTCTCAAGTAATACATGGATATATTTCCTTAAGAAGAAATCTAAAGTCTTTTACAGGTTTAAAGAATTTAAGGCTCTAGTGGAAAACCAAGCAAAGAAGAAGATAAAGGTACTAAGGACAGATAACGGTGGAGAGTTTTGCAATAAGGAATTTGAAGAATTCTGTAAGAAGTGTGGTATAACAAGGCAGAAGACTACTCCATACACACCTGAGAAAAATGGAGTTGCAGAAAGAATGAATAAGACGTTACTGGAAAGAGCAAGAAGCATGCTTAGTGGTGCCAGGTTAAGACAGTAATTTTGGGCAGAGGCGGTGGAGACAACATGTTACCTAGTCAATAGATCACCTTCATCAGCATTGGAGGATAAGACTCCACAAGAGATATGGACTAGTAAGAAACCCTCTCTTTCACATCTGAGGGTATTTGGATGCGATGCATATGTACGTGTTCCAAAGGAGAAAAGAACCAAGTTGGATAATAAATCCGAAAGAGCATCTTTATTGTGTATAAGGATGGTTTAAAGGGTTATAAGCTTTGGAACCCAGTAACAAAGAAGGTTGTGTATAGCCGAGATGTGTTGTTCAGAGAGGTGAAAGATGTTATTAAACATGAACTCCAACCAAAGGAACCTAAGAAGATAGATTTTGAGCTTAAGGAGGAAGAATCAGACTCTACAGTAAACAAGGAATTAGAAGATAAAGAGCCACAACCTCCAGGTGTGAGAAGATCAGTTCAAGAAAGAATGTAGCTAGAAAGGTATAATCCATTTACTTTCTGTTCAAATTCCTCCTTACCTAATACTAATGGTGATCCGAGAACTGTGAAAGAAGCAATAGATTCAGAGGATGGCAAACTCTAGAAAGAGGCCATGGTTGATGAAATGACATCTTTGCATAAAAATGAGGCTTTGGATCTGGTGGAGTTGTCGCCTGGAAGGAAACCCATTGGCGACAAATAGGTTTTCAAGAAGAAGAACAATGTAGAAGGAAAGGTGGAGAAATACAAAGCTCGGTTGGTAGCAAAAGGTTATTCCCAGGTGCCGGGAAGTGATTTTGGTGATATTTTTTCTCTTGTTTCCAAGGTAGCTTCTATTAGATTACTCTTATCTATTGCTACTTCTTTTGATTTTGAGGTAGAATAGATGGATGTGAAGACAATATTTCTTCACGAGGATCTAGAAGAGGAGGTCTACATGAAGTAACCCAAAGGTTTTGCAGTGAAGGGTAAGAAAGAACTAGTATGCAAGTTAAAGAAGTATTTGTATGGGTTAAAACAATCACCAAGTATGTGGTATCATAAATTTGATACATTGATACAGGGACTTGGCTTCACCAGATGTAAAGCAGATCACGATGTGTATTTTAAATTAATTGGTGACCATGTTATTTATCTGGTCTTGTATGTGGATGATATGTTATTGGTTGGAAATGACAAAGAAATTATCCAGGATTTGAAATCCCAGTTGTCCTCCAAATTTGACATGAAAGATATTGGTGCTGCAAACTATATTTTGGGCATGGAAATTAAAAGAGATAATGCAAAGAGGAAGCTCTAGTTAAACCAAAGGAATTATGTCGAGACAATACTATAGAGGTTTAATATGCAGGATAGTAAATTGGTAAAGGTTCCTATTCCTATAGGTGTGAAGTTATCTACTGAACAGTGTCCCAAGACATAGGAAGAGGAAGAGGACATGTCCCGTGTTCCATATGAAAGTGCAGTCAGTAGCCTAATGTATGCAGTGGTCTATACTAGACCAAAAATTTCACATGTAGTGGGAGTATTGAGCATATTTATGTCAAAACCAAGGAAGGAGCATATGTTATGTTCCTATACCAATAGGTGTCATATATCATGATTGACTTGGTTTAGCTCTGAAATATGTACATACCTTTGGTTGTTGCAAATGTTTTCCATATTTGTAAAAATCAAAAAATTAAAAAATGTAAAGAGGGTATGCCCTAAAATAAAAATCAAAGGGAAAAAAGAATAAAGAAAAGGTCAAAAAATGAAAGAAAATGAATCCCAAGAAAAATAAAAGACCATGAAATTGTGCAAGCCCAAATACCACTGTTATTTTACTTTTTGTATAATAAAGATTGTGTGCAACTTGTTACTTATGCCACAACCCATAGTAACCAAACAGTTTAATCTTGGTTATTCCATGTTTTCAATTTCATTCTTAGAGATAGAGAATAAAATCTGACCAAACTGATTAAACTTGGCAGATAAGTAGATAGGTAGAGTGAATAAAAGGATGCTCAATAGTTTAAGTGAAATAATATTAACTTAATATTAACAATCAATAAATATTCAAATGGAAATATTAAAACACAAGAAAGCAATATAACTTCTCTTGACCGAGCCCAGAGTCACTAGAAGTCTCTTCTAAGGAATACTCAGAATATAAGTGAAGTCCAAACACGGTCTTTCATTAATATGAGTAATGATATTATAGGATCACTGAGATAACAGTAGGATATGTCCAAAAAAGAATGATTATACATTACACAAGTATGAACTGAACTTTGTTTGCCTTTCAGCCTTATATATAATAGTAAGAGATAAAACTAGATAAAAACGAATCCTCACGATCAGGGGATCCTGAGGATTTCGTAATACATAATCTAATTTTGTCATGAAATAGTATTGGTATGCCTAGTCTCTCATTTCCTTACCTGCGTTGGACGTTGTATTTCCCTTTTACGGGGTGGTGCTGCTCTGTCAAATGAACGACAATTGACCAATTTGCGTCTTCTGCACACAAGGATAGTAAAAAGTCAGTTTCGATTGCCATATTTATCTAAATTCTTACCAAATGCTTTCATCCAACTTTAGTTGTAATTTCATTTATTTCAGTTCATAAATAGAGATAATCGTGTAAGGATAAATATGAAATAAAGCAATTACTGAGGATCAAATATACCTTTTTCTTGACCCAACATACTCTCTCGCTTACCTTGTTGCATGTCCTCATGCAATTAAATAGTTGATCTGTAGTTGAGTTAGGGAGTAGGCAGAATATACCTCCTCCTTATAATGTCTGAAGCCATCTTTCTTCTTTAATATAATAAAATCCTGGGTAACATCCTGATCCTTCAAGGTATAATCAGAATGATACTTATCTAGAGGATACCATATGATTGGAGTCATATACCGACATCCTATCCATTCAGGTCCCATAGTCAAAATCATATCACTGTATTTATAGAAATGAGAGGAGGAAACTTTAAAGTTCTGATATCCAAATAGTTCTCAATTTCTAACAATAATGTTGGAGGCTTCTCACCTTTGTCTAGCTGCAGATAAGGCTTCCTCCTTAATCTCTTCAAAATACTCATTTCCAGCTTGTATAACATCTTTATGGAATGGCCCCAGTTGGCCTATAATACCAGCTCATTTCATGAATTGCTTGTGTTTACTCAAGAGTTGCAGGGGTTTGGTTGGTTCCCCTCTCACCCATAGGTCAATTCCTTATTCATGCCTCCTAAAAGTAATGTGGGCCTTGGCCCACTTGAGTTGATTAGTAGCAAAAGAGAGAAATGTCTGGAGTTGCACATGCCCTATAAAAGGATTAGAGTTATTGTTCCTCTTGTCTTCGAAAAAGAAATTGTGCATATACAACTCACAAAGGAGGTATTGTACCTGCTCTTTCTATTCTCTAAATCATTTGACAAAATCTAGAGTGGTTTTGATTTCCATAGGCTTACCAACCTTAGCAGCTTTGGTTTTCAGCAGTAGGAACCTTTCTAGGAGGTATAGGGCATAATTTGTAGCAGGGGCTCTACCTGACAAGGTGTTTGAATAGAGAGAGAAGACCAATTCCAACTTCTCCCTAGCCTTCTGTAATTGCTCTCGTTCTTTCTCAACCTTTTTCTATTCAGCCATAAACTAAGCAAATGTTTCATCCTCAGTTATGGTTAGTGCCTCAAACGTTTTCTTTAATTCTTGATGTATCTTTAGGGGCACTACGTCCTCCATGTATTGGGATAATTCCTGCTATGCCTTTATTAATTCATTCTGTAGTCTATTAATAAATGCTTCCTTGATTAAGGGAGTATAGGAAGGTGTTTCTTCGGTTTGGGTTTCTTCTTCCTGGATCTCCATAGGATCGGTCTGAACAGCAACATCAATCATGCAATGATCAATTGGAATGTCCTCTTTAGAATCTATTTGAATAGTAGTATCCATGGTAGGGTGGTCCATTTGGGTATCCCGTGAGAAAACACAGGGGTCCTTGGTTTGCATTTTAGTGTCTTCTACAAGGCACGACTCTGTTTGAGTTTCCTTTGGACAAGGCAAAAACATCCTCAGTTTAGGTCTCAGCGTTCCTTCCAGAAAAATGTTACGTCTGTGTGCTTGTGGTTTGTTTTTCTAATTCCAAATTATTAGCTCTAATGGCCTCCTTTAACCACTGCCTTAGTTGCCCAATTATTCACTTCTATTTCCTATACTCCTTAAGTACTTTTCTGAGCATGTCCCTGTAGGACTTCTTTATCCTGGGACTTCCAACCGGTGATAGGTTGACTGCATTATCCTTCAGTTCCTGTATAGGTGGTAATGTGTCGACATTAAGGAGGGTTCCATTTGGAACTATATCTCCCGAGGGAGCTTCATCTTCTAACTCTACCTTATCATGGATTTCTCTTTCAGGAGACCCCAATACAACATTGTCTCCTGAAAAATTGTCATTCTCCAGATTTTCTTCTGGGTAGGCCTCGTTCTCAAGGGAATTAGAAAAAATAGTGTTGCCTGGTTGATTTTCATCTAGCAGGGTTTCATTTATAGGGTTTTCTTTAGCTGGGGGGTCCACTAGACCAATGTCTACTTCCTGATTTCCTCCTTTAGTGACATATTCTTCATGTATCTATGCTTCAAGGGGTTTTCCATAGAAGATTGGTTCCCTATATTCTTCCATGAAATTAGTGCATGGCAGGTTTTTCTCATGACCAGGGCTGTTGGCAAGGGTAGACTGGTTGGGGGTGCAATTTTGTTCCTCAACATTCTCAGATTGTTCTTTACCTTCTCTAAATATCCCCATGTTTTCCAATACCCTGGCCACTTCCTCCTCATAGTCTTGCAAAGGAGAATTTCGCAGACTTGCAGGTGGTGTGTGGGATGGTCCAGCCTCATCTACTTGAATTGGGATGCTTTGTTGGGCTCTCACTCGAACAAAGAACCTACGTTTTTCTAAGTTCAGGGGCATGGACGAATTCTTTCTTTTCAGTGTCTTTCTCTGATTTGCAGTTCTTGGCCCTTGCTATTCTGTTACTATGTTTTCTACGGTTGGAGCCAAGGTAGGATTTATAACATTATCCCAAGTTAATTGATGTTAGGCTAGTCCGTTCATAATAATTAATTTAATCAATCGATGATTGCTTATTACTTTGTGTGGGTCCTTGGCTGTCCTAACTCAACATGCGACATCATGTAATAGGGAATTCAAGTAAAACAAAAAATTAACTGAAAAATTCTCTTTTAAAATGGCTAGAATTTTCAATTGGTGGGCTTTACCACATCATGTCGACCATCGTAGGTAATTTATCTTTCCATGATGATGGCCAATTCTTTCCAAATCTACCTTAACATCGAAGGATGGATCCATTTTCCAGCTTGCACTAGTTTCTCTCCTAGATCGTAGAATACTTCAATCACATTGTGCAGAAGGACATGTTTTTCTATCCATTTGGTTCCCTCAGCCGGAAATCTAGTGGCTTCGGCTATGACTGCTTCAGAAACTATTGTACTTCTGCCTCTGACTGTGGAGCTACCATTCTGCAAATTCTGTAGAAATTCCAATGCCAGCCCCTCATGAAAATCCTACAACCTGTTATCACTGACCAAAATTTCAAAAAAAAACAATTTGGACAACTTGTATGGTTTCAAAGTTGTAAGTCAGTCTTGGTCAAGTCATTTTTCAAATTTCAAAACGGGATCCAAGTATTTTCAGTTATGATTATGTTTGGGTTCATCTATGAGAAGCAAATTGACAAGCACTTAATAACAATTCTTTGAAGTCCAAGTGAAGTAGCTTCCCTTTTCATTTCAAGCGAGGCAATGATCAAGATTAAGATGGTGCAAGCTCTTTCAATTTTCATCTTGCAGGAATTCCATGGATTTGTTTATAAAGAGAAGGATCGTAGGTCAGGCAGGTGTATTATATTGGACAAGCTTTCAAACAGGTTGGTTGTTGGAGATTTTGTGAAAAAAAACTTCAAGGAGGTCACATGCAAGTCACCAAAGAAATTGCTTCAAATTTCACAAGATTTAATTCAAAGGTTGGAGTGCTTGAATTACCAATATATCCAGAGGTTATATCTGTAGTCACTGAAATCCCAAGAGAGACAATTTTAGAAAAAGAGAACTATGTGTTTTTTACTCACACAACAGTTTCGTAGCGCGCTACGAAACTACTGAAGGTGATAGTTTTGTTTTTTTTAAGGATCTACCTTGAAAGCAAAAGGGATTTATTTTGAAAGGGAGTGTCCATCAAAGGTATCTCATTTCTTCCTAAAGTACAGATCTCTGCTTTATCAGAAAAGTCTGACTTCAATGTCATCTTTGGAGGCATCTAAAAATGTTCAATCATTAAACGAGGTCAGAGATCTTCAGGAAACGGAAGTTGGATGTGCAGTCTGATGGTTCTGGTTCTTTGAAAAGATTAAGGAAGCAAGTAAAGGATTTTTTGAAATCAAGTGGCAGAGCAGTAAAGATCTCAGGGAAAATATAAACTGTTTAAACAGTT
>APFE030001989.1:82738-101102 GCA_000404065.3 Pinus taeda | reverse complement strand
AACCATCATTGTCTCCTGATCAATAGATTCTTATAGGTGTTCGACTTCAGCTCATTTATTCACACTTGTTAGTTTGTATTGGGTACCTTGACGCTCATTATCATTATCGGTGAGTAGTCTCGCATTTGTTAACGGTATAAATCAATGACCGGTAATCAAACGATTTCTCACATGGTAGACTTCAGATCATTTATTCCCATGGTGTAGAAATGTACCACTGTGGTCGGTGAAGACCTCAGGTTGTATCAGCATTCATTGGTTCACTTGACAGTTGCTCCTGTTGCTGCTAGTTGATACCATTCCACTTTATATGTTGCAGTCATTCATGGCGACATTCTATATGTTGACGCTTGAGTTTGCAGTGCAGTACTATCCTTTTCCATCATGTTCAGTTGGTACCTTTTGGGATCAGTGTTTGATATCAGTGATCCGTTATATTTTCCAGCATCATTGACAGTTTATATGTGATATCCAAACATGTACTTGTTCGATCATGACCAGATGATCCATTATGTATTTTTCTGTCATTCATACTTGTATACTTAGTGGATCCGCTTATACTTGATATGCGGACATGCTTTGCTTTCTCTGAGCATGGGTATGCCCGCCTCAGACGGTGTTTCTTTCTGATCTTCTTTTGTGGCTTGGCAGGCTGAATTCTGGTAAAGTACTCCTCGGTTTTTGGCAGATTTCCTTTCCATGTACTTGCTTAATATATTTCGGCCATCATGTACCCCTTCTGACCTCATATATTACGGGGCATCTCTTATAGCTCCAAATCTCACTATTATGGTTTGTGATGCTGCACTCATGGCCTAGGGCAACCCCTCCTTCCAGACCTGGTCCAAAATCTAAAAAACTGTGTTTTATTCCTTGTCAACGACATTGCCCTGAGTTAAACGCGTGTATACGCGGGTTCATATATACCCAACCCGCGTATATGTATTAAAACACTTAAAAAAATATAAAACTCCTTATTTTCGGGTGGAGATCACGGGTTTTACCTGCTGATCACCTGTTAGTTCCCGTGGCCTCAACTGTTCCCAACCAATTCCTAACTAAAAAAACTACTTTGGAATTGGTATAAAAAGACACCAAAGGGAAGGCCTAAGGGAGGAGAGAAGAGAGAGAAAGGTTATTATACTGAGATTTCCCCTTGATCAGGTCTGAAGACCCTTGTGCCTTCTGCACTTCCCCCATTTGTACAGGAAACCCTTGTTTCCTTGTGATTTGATGTTCATCCCTTAGTTATGACATCTTGGAGTGAGTATTGGAAGGTGATCTACTAGAGGCTTGAGGCGGGACAGATCCAGAAGGAGGCTGAGCTTTGAGCCTGCAGAAGATGCTCAGGTGATATTGCTCTTTTTCTGTACTATTCTATTTGTCTAATAAAGAAACATGTCTTGTTCCTGATATGCTTCTTTCTTTATGTTAATGATGTTCATGTTTGAATTTCATGTATGAATGGATGTTTAAAGGTTTATAACTAACTCCTTTCTTGTATAACATAAAGATGATTTTCATGTAAATCTTTGTCCATATATTGCTGCATTCTTTGGAATTGTTGGTTTTGCAGGGCAAAGGAGCGAAAGGGACGTGAAGATGGGTTTGGACCCTTGAGGAACTACCCGAACGTAGGACCTGAGGTACATCCTTCTCACCTTAGAAATAGCTTTTTCTAGCATAATGGTTGTGCGTGTACATGTTTCTTGATTTAGACAACTTTCAGTCTGCTAGGGTTCCACCCAAGAGCCTTAGGGGATAAAATCCCTCAACACCTGTTGAAGATCATAACATTAATGGTATTAACTCCCTTCAATAGAATCCATAAATTATTGTCCTCATAAAAGTAGAGTATGTCATGCCATGAAAAGAAAACAAAATGAAAAACAAAAGAAAAATGGGGTTGAGCATTTGAGTGAACATCAATCATTCAGACAAGCGAAGAGAAATCAAACAAAAGAAAAATTTTGTTGTTCAATTGGAATTGAACAGCAGTTGTTCAATGATTTGAACAACAGAGATACATAAAAAGTGTTGTTCAATTGTTTGAAAAGTAATAACCGCAAAGAGAAAAAGTGTTGTTCAGTGGTTTGAACAGCAGTTGTTCAATTGAATGAACAATAAAACACGCCAAAAAAGAAAGTGTTGTTCAATTGGATTGAATATCGACTGTTCAATAGATTTAACTGCATCTTTTCGATTAACTGAACAGCAAAACAACGCCAAAAAAAGTGTTGTTCAATTGGATTGAACATCGGTTGTTCAATAGATTGAATAGCAATTGTTCATTTAACTGAACAACAAAACAACGCCAAAAAAGTGATGTTCAATTAACCACGCAAAAAAAGTGATGTTCAATTGGATTGAACAATGGTTGTTCAATAGATTGAACAACAGTTGTTTAATTAACTGAACAACAAAATCACGCAAAAAAAAAGAAAGTATTGTTCAATAGATTGAACATCAGTTGTTCAATTCATTGAAAAGAAAAATCACACAAAAAAGAAAGTGTTGTTCAATAGATTGAA
Organism: Pinus taeda; assembly: GCA_000404065.3. Classification (NCBI taxonomy): domain Eukaryota; kingdom Viridiplantae; phylum Streptophyta; class Pinopsida; order Pinales; family Pinaceae; genus Pinus; species Pinus taeda. Next base: position 98,571 of record APFE030001989.1, on the reverse strand, counting down.
CAGCAGTCGTTCAATAGATTGAATAGTAGTTGTTTAATTAACTGAACAACAAAATTACACAAAAAAGAAAGTGTTGTTCAATTGGATTGAACAACGGTTGTTCAATAAATTGAACAGCAGTTGTTCAATTAATTGAACAACAAAACAATGTAAAAAAGAAGTGTTGTTCAATTGGATTGAACAACAGCTATTCAATTAACAGAACAACAAAATCACACAAAAAAGAAAGTGTTTTTCAATAGATTGAACAATGGTTGTTCAATAGATTGAACAGCGGTTGTTTAATTAACTGAACAACAAAATTATGCAAAAAAAAAGTGTTGTTCAATTGGATTGAACAGTGGCTATTCAATAGATTGAACAGAAGTTGTTCAATTAACTGAATAGCAAAACAACACCAAAAAAAAGTGTTGTTCAATTGGATTGAACAACGGCTGTCCAATAGATTGAACAACTGTTATTCAAATAACTGAACAGCAAAATCATGCAAAAAAGAAAGTGATGTTCAATAGATTGAACAATGGTTGTTCAATAAATTGAATAACGGTTGTTCAATAAATTGAACAACGGTTGTTCAATAAATTGAACAACAGTTGTTTAATTAACTAAACAACAAAATTACGAAAAAAAAATGTTGTTCAATTGGATTGAAGAGCGGTTGTTCAATAGATTGAACAGCAGTTGTTCAATTAATTGAACAACAAAATTACACAAAAAGGTGTTGTTCAATTGGATTGAATAGTGGCTATTCAATAGATTGAAAAACAGTTGTTCAATTGGATTGAACAACGACTGTTCAATAAATTGAACAACAGTTGTTCAATTAACTGAATAGCAAAACAAGTAGATAAAAAGAAAAAGAAAATCAAATCAAATCAGCAATCATATTTACATATTTTACAGAGAAGAAATAAATTTTATAAAGATGAAGTTGCCGAAGGATTGCCTTCTGCAGCTAAAACTTGCATGGTGGGGTCCTCACGCAACTGCTGGTAGAAAGATTCTTTGGTCTGTGAAAGCAGTGTTTGGAAAATGGTCTTTTGCATCACTTTGTTGAGTTTTCTGTAGTCAATGCATATCTGACATTTTCCATTATTTTTGGGGACAACTACTAATGGAGAAACCCATTTATTGTCAGATATAGGATAAATAAAATTCACCTCTAACAGTTTTTGAAGCTCTTCTTTCACAATATCTTTTAGATGAGGATTTAATCTGTGCTGCAGCTATCAAATGGGTTTTGCATATTTTTCAGTGTAAATGTGGTGCATGCATAATTGAGGGTCAATCCCTTTCATGTCTGGGTAGTCCCATGCAAAAGCCCCTTTATATTTCCTAAGGACTTGGATAAGTTTTTGTTGCTAGTCATTACTCAAAATACTATTAATGTTCAGGATTTTCCCTTGCTCGATTTCAATAGGCTTTTTATTATAGGCAGTGGTTGTTGGTTTCGGTTGGTCATTGATTGTTTCTCAAGGAATCTTCTTCAATCTCATTGTCAAGGACTGCTTCAATCATGTGACATCTCAAATTAGGCAATGTAGCAGGGTGATTGATAAAGGTGTTAATGACATCATCTTCTGTTTGATTTTTGAATTCAAGCGCATATGCCACATTCAACAGTGAATGAATATTTCCTTTTAAATATGCTGCTAGTTGTTTCCTAGTTTTTACAATGGTCAGGCTTGGCTGAGCAAGAGGGTATCAAGCTAGATTCTTAACAGCATTTCCTCTGGTTATGGTCATACTGCCTGTTCGGCAACCTATATAAGCATCAGTTGTTGCTAACCAAGGTCTTCCCAATATTAAGGGATGTCCATATAGCCAATTTATGGGGGGTTCAGAAGAGACTTTTAGAATGATTTTAACAGCACTACCTTGGTCTAGAATACTGGGTGTCCTCTGTTTAACCACTACTTCAGGAGATTTGGGTTTTGATGATTTAATCTTTTTAGCACTACCTATTTCTCCTTCTCCTTCACAGAGATTGCAAGAATTCCCTTCTTGTAAAGGGTTAGGCTGTAAATTTTCAGTGTTCTGAAAACTCTGTTTAGACCCTTCAATCTTGCTGTGAATCTCAACGTCAGCTACAGATGGTGATCCTGCGACCTGAAAGGTTACAGTAGGATTTCTTGTAGAAATGGTTCGGGGTCCTACTGATGACTGAGACTCAGCTTTTCTTATGATTTCGTCAATGAAGGTTGATCGTCCAAGGGTCACCGGTCCCTTAGATTTTTCAAATATGGGCGGAGGAATTATATCTTTTTCTACTCTTTTCTTCTTAGTCATTCATACATAAATAAAAACATTTATTTCTACTTCAATTTCCTACGCAATTTTGTTGAAAAGCGGACAAAGGTGCAAGCACTTTACTTTCTCATACGCAGGTTCTTACCTTCCGTTTTTAGTACCCAATTCTTTCATAGCAAACAAATATCAAACATTTATTTCTACTTCAAATCCTATGCAATTGTGTTGAAAAGCGGGCAAAGGAGCAAGCACTTTACTTGCTCATATGCAGGTTCTTACCTTCCATTTTTAATACCCAATTCTTTCACAGCAAACAAATATCAACATACATTATCTTTTGTGAAATAGAAATACTCTCCCTGGCAACGACGCCAAAATGTTGGGGGCATATAAGATGTCTTTTAGAACTCCTAAATGCCTCACATTAATTATCAACCTAGGTAAGTCTTTTTGTTTCAATAGTGTACACAGTATGTGCAAGTGATGGAAATCTTTGGATCTATAGAGGGTAATGCTCTAAAATAACTTATTGATTTCAATACAAGAGTAAACAGATAAAACCATAAACTACCAAACTTATAACTTCAAATAAATTAAACTATTCAAGCATCAAATCTCAATCTCAATAATAAAAAAAGCTCTAATTGCAATTACAAGCCATAAGCACATCAATTGAGTGCACTATAGCAGTAACAAAGCTATTTCAACTGAATAGAAACTTCTGCATAATAGTAATACATCTGATCTAACCAATAATACTATGGCTCTCAATTAACAGGAAATAACTCTTATATAATAATTGAATCAATCTACGGCATAAATAAATGAAACCAATCAACAGAAATAAGAAATAATGCATGGAATGCACAAACTCAACACCGGTGATTTATATATCAAATAGATCAATCGTAAAACCATAAAACAAAGTAATTAGACTTGCAGTAAAAAGGTAAAAATATAACACAGGGAAAAGCAGTGAAATCCACTAATGACCAAGCCCAAGCCGCCAGTGATTACTGCCTAGTTACTCAGAATATCGCGAGAAAATTGGAAGACAAATTATATATTATTCATTAACTCTGAATGCCATTACAGTAACGATGTGTTCTTCAGAATACCACTCTGTCTCTTAAAATTACAGTCGAAGTAAAAAGGCAAAAGTTGTTTTATTCTATTCGTTTTTCCCCTCTTATAGTCAAAGAGGAAAAGAGATAATTGTGATTCCTCGGGATCAGGAGATCCTGAGGAATTCACAACCACATGCTATTATCATAACAATCTTCCATCCTGCATTGATCCTTCCGATTCACTTCTCAACTTGATCGCACAAGGCGCGCTCTTTTCTCCTTGTTTAGCCTTTGTTGTTCAATAGATTGAACAACAATTGTCCCATTCGCTAATCTCTGCATAAAAAGCAACGAAAGTTAGTTTTGACAGCCAATTCATATCAAAAGTGATTTCTTTCACTTTCTATCGAAATTCTATCAAAGTCTTATTACATCATGACACAAATGCATAAAAAGGAGGAAAAATATAATGTAATCAAGGGTAAATTTATACCTGGTGCACGGCCTAACAAATGCTCTGATACCATGTGAAAATTCCTTGAACTGCAGAAATTGAGTATTATTCTCCTAACTTAACAGTTTGTTTGTTTTATGTAATTATTATTATGGCAAATAATGAATAAACCACACTCAATTATTCACCATAAAAGAATAAAAAAATAAATAATAATATATATCTATATATATATATATTGTTGCTGAAAAAAATAGGAATTGAGAAATATATGCAGACACACAAAATAACGACACTGTTATTTTGGACTATGATCCATGGAAAAACCCCGATAGGAAAGCCGGTATAGCAAATGAGGGTTTATTTTATTATGCAACAATTTGAGAGAATAATTACAATTGGTTTCCCAACTGGAAAACCTCTAGCAATACATTGGGAAAATAATATGGAGATCCAATATCTCCTCTGCTAAACAACTTAACCTCCTCTGGCTTACTTGCACCCCACACTGACAACTCACATTGTCCTAAAATGTGCATTGTAGCCTCTGAGTGACTCGCACAACCATGTATATGCCTTCAATTGGTACGTCTAGCCTCCCTCTACCTTTAGAATGAATTTTATCTGCCTTCTAGGCATTGATCCGGCCTGCGACAACTGAATCGAACATCTTCTGACAACTCACATTGTTGTGTATGGCCTCTTATGAAGACAATACGACCTCCTCTTTTCTTGCCTCCTGGACACTGGAAAACTAAGGAAAATATCCTCCTGATATTTACTTCCAAATATCTACTGCTCCCTCTCTTTGATGCACTTTCCCTCACTCGAACTGTGCCCTCACTGAAAATTGTGAACTGGGTAGCTCTATCTGCCTTGTTCACAATGATCGTATTGAGGTTTTCTCCAAAACCTTCGACCTATTGCTATTTAGACTTCATCAATAGAAGTATCTAGAGAAATCTCGAATATCCTTAATTAGTTAAATTTAATTTACCACTTTTCCTAAGTTAGACTTATGAAATAATTTAATTATGGAAAAATTAATTCAATTAAGGTGTTTCCCAAGTTTATGTCACGAAACCTTTTTTGGGTTTTGGTGAACTAGTGTTCTTGAGCCTCTTAGCCTAATCTAAGACAAGAACACTTGTATGATGCTAGCATATCCATCACAAACTAACATTGCATTCCTTACCCCCAAAAAAGAATATGTGATGCTTTCATATGTTTTATGAAACCCTAAATGACATATTGTGGAAGAGGATTGTAGTTTAGATAACACCCATGATTTAAATGTTGATTGCTTGTTTAAATAAAGATGCCTTTTATAATAAAGCTCCTCATTTTTTTAAGTGTAGAATTAATATGCATGGGGATCCATTTAAAGTTGTATCATGTTAGCAATCTAGGGAGTTATTAACCACTATCTATAGGCATAATTCAACCAATTTGATACTACGAAGGAGAGTGAAAAGAGGGACCCTTCCTTTTTATATTTATAAGGGAGAGCATCGGGTACCACCTTCTCTTTTCCCTTCTTATAAATTATCTCATAGTCATATCCCAAGATTTTGGTTACCCATTTGTGTTGATCAAGAGAAGAAATCCTTTTCTCTAGGAGGTACTTCAAGCTGCATTGATTAGTTTTAATATGGAACTATTTCTTAAGTAGGTATGGATGTTAGATGTCCACATCATGTAATATAGCCATCATCTCCTTTTCAAAAGTTGATTTCCCTAAGTGCTTCCCACATAATTGTTTGTTGGTAAAAACCAATGGTCACCCTCTTGCATGAGTAATACTCCAATGCATTTAATGAAGGCGTCAAATTACATGAAAAAGGTCTTAGTGAAGTTGGCAAAAAAAAGTCTTGGGTTTGTACACATAACATTATTCAAGTCTTAGAAGGCTTGTTCTATGGTGTCATTCTAGATGAAACAATTTTTTAAGCAAGGCTATGAGGGGATATACAATATTACCTTAGTTCCTTATGTACTTTTAGTAATAAGTAGTTAGACCAAGAAAACCTCTCAAAGTTTTAAGAGTTTTGGAGTTAGGCCAATCCTTCATTGTTTCAATTTTCTTTAAATCCACATGCACACCATCATGACTAATAATATCACCCAAATATCCCACTTTAGAGACACCAAAGGAAAAACACAGACCTCTTGAGAAAGAAGTTATGATCATCAAGTAGTTTTAAGACTTTTCCACATGGGTGACATGGGCTTGTAAAGTTTTATGGTGTATCAAGATGGAACTAGAAAAGACAAGGATAAAATGATGTAGAAATGATTGAAATACTTCTTTCATAAGATTTTGTAATGTAAAATGTGCATTGCAAAAGCCAAAGGGCATCACTAAGAACTCATTATAGCCTTCACAAGTGTGAAAAGTAGTTTTAGAATATCCACCTCCTTCACGTGAATTTGGTGATTTCTTGATTTGAGGTCAGTTTTGGAGAAGAACTGAGCACCCTTGAGCTCATCCAAATGGTCATCAATATTTGGAATGAGAAATTAATTCTTGACTATCAATTTGTTAATACCTTGGAAGTCAAAGCACATGTTCCAAGTGCCTTCTTTCTTGAGGACCATGATGACCATTGAAGAAAAAGGGTTGGTACTAGGGTGGATGTCACCATTGGCTAACGATCGATACACTAAATTTTTCTAGGAAACTAGACGGTGATATATGCATACATTGGGTAGGATCCCACATGGTCTAAGTAAAATATAATGATCATGCTCACCTTGGAAAGGTGATAGTCCTTTGATAGGTTTGAAGATAGGATGTTGTTTTGCTATGACTAATTGTGTATGAATATGAATGGGTTGAGAAGGTGTCTAAAATGCTTGAATGACATGGAATTGAGCCATCATGAAAAATTTCCTTTTATGAGAATCTTTTCCATAGAATAAGAGTTGATGATCTCTAGATAGTTATTCATATTCCTTTGAAAGTGTAGACATGTCCCTCATGCTGAAAACTCTTGTATAACTCATGCAATTCAATAGGACCCTATGTCTACAACCATGTGGCACCCAAGGTAATGTCACAACCACTCATTTCTAGCAAACATGTGGGTTTTCAATGAATAATCACTTGTTTGGAGACTCACATTTTCATCAAACCCCCATTAGCAATATTCGGTTGGAAGTTGTTCACAACATGGATGTAGTGGTGTGTTTCTTGGGCTAGACATTGAAGAATTTTATGGGTGCTATCATTTTCAATCAAGATAGTTTATTTATGACATTTGATGTAGCCAATCAATTTGAGGCTTTGGGGAGCAAAAATACTAGTCAAGGCATGTATGAAGATTTATGGTTCCACATTCCATAGAGTGGACACAGGAATGTCTTCGACGGGAGGATGAAGAGTCCTTAAAAGTGTAGCTTCCATTTCATCATTAAAAATGTCCTTCAAAATATTTCTTGTCATAATTTTTAGTAAAGACCTTTAAGTTGGTGCTCTGCAATCTTGGCTTGGGTCAATTTGCAGATCTTGAGGGGTATATAGGATAAAGAAGGATTATAAGGGGACAAAAATAGTGGGATGGGGATGGGGAATAAATGGGGTCTTTTATTTGAGCATCCACAACCTTATGGACTTCCTAGGATTTTTAAGAGGCTTCCATCCAAGTAGTAGGAGGAGCCATTAAGACTTGTGCACATATATCTTCTTTTACATTGCTTATAGAGCATTCCCTTTAAAAAGTATCAGCCATGTCTTTGGTGTGGATGGCTAATTAATCAAAAGTGGAATTTAACTCTTTAGTTGGACAATATTGTCAAGAATGATTAGTTGTCCGAAATATCACTGTCAATTTAAAAGAATTCATAGATTTTTTTGACAAATTGTGTCCAAGAAATATAACCCCCATGGGAATTGTTATATCATTGTTGCCTTTGCCAACATTTAGGATCAAAATATAAGACACCCACATGAAGTTTCATAAATCCATATGTGATTCCATGCTGAGAAACATATTGTTCCATCTGAGTTACCCAACTTATGGGGTTGCATCAATAAAATTTGTTGAACCCTACTTTATGAATTTTGTGCCACATTTGATTCATATGATTGATGGGCCTCCAAATAGGTAAAACATAGGGCCCATATAACCACTCCTAGGCACATAAATACTATATTAAGCCTACACTTTTTCACTTATCGACAAACTTTTCTAGCTCAATGAGTTCTTAGAAGAGTCAATGAGAATTATCATACTTTATGTGCTTAACATGACTATTGTGCATGATTTTGAAGATATTTTGCACATATTTCAAAAGATATAGCTAGAAATATTCATGGGGCTTGATCTCTGCTACAAGAGAGTCTCAACTCAACTAACTAAGGGAATTTAATGCTCCTTCCTACTACTTCATGGTGACCAAGGAAGCGAGATCCCCTTTTCTAGGTATTTTTGAAGGGAAATGCAACCCTTCCCTCAAGGTGTCTTCCCCTACTAATTTGCATAAAAAAGAGGTTCGAGTAGCCCAAGAGAAAGATATAGAGAAGCATGTGAACAATTAAAGACAAATTATGGATTAGTGTTTTCAAGCAAGTTTTCTAACTTTGTCATGTATAAGCAACTTTTTAGTTAATGGAAGCGATATATGATTTCAGCTCCTAATCTGCCTTACTTCTAAGGGGTCTAAGATTCCTTGGGTTTGGGCCCACCCTAAGTGCTCAATCACACTCTTATCTATTTATGTTCATGCATTTGTTTATTTTTGCAAAGTATTTCTAAATGTTACTTATGTTTATAACATTCATGCATGGTTAATTAGGTAGCTTTATGAACATTTTTTCTTGCAGGTTATTTTAGAACATGGTTATAATAGTTGTAGTATTTACATTAGTTAAATTACATTTTCACTTCACAATTGATTCATTTCCTTTGTCATTATTCATTTGTTGTTCACTATTTATTGTTTCCTACATTTTAACATGTTTTGCAGCTACGTGAAACCTCGCGAACTTGAATTTTGATAGGTTAACATTACAATAAATTCCTATGATTCTTTGGTCGGGTGTATTTTTATAAATTTACAACATCTCCTCAGCTTCCTTCCTCTCCAAACTCACATTTAGAATGGTCACATGCTCGTTGGACTATCTCCTATAGCAAAACAGGGACTCCTGTAGCAATTTGTAACATGTCTTCCAAACTCACTCAAATTTGCAATAAACCCATGATTTGTCTTCCTTAATATATTATGACACACTTAGAACCTTGATAATGTAACTTGGAGGTAGAGAGACAATGTAGATTCTCTTTTTTGGTTTGTTGTAGAAACTATTTTTTCTACAAAATTAGGATTAAATGTTTGCAAGCTTTCGTTTTAGTATTGTGTTTCCTTTTCCCTACAACATAGAATAAGTGTGCTTTCATTTCATTGCAGATAATGCACAAGGGTGGAAGTGTGCCTTCCTTTATTGCAAGTAGCCTAGGTTTGCATCTTATATTTCTTTCTGAAAGTTATTTCCTGTAGCATATATTAATTAACTTGGTCCTTGTACATATAGATTTCATTTCAGTATTTCTAGCTATTTAAAAGTCAACAAAAGGAAGAGATAGTGCTTGCTTCACATATAGTGTCGACCCCTCTTAAGTTTGTATGAATTCAAGGTTGACAATTAAAGTTGATACCCTTGGGAGTTGCAACATTGTTGTTGCAATATTGAGGGCCATCAATGATCATGAACAAGTGGGATAAAGGGAGGCCTAGCGGGATTAGATGACTTAACCCCTTTATTTGGGATGGTTGATCTTGCCATTTATAACCTATGGATTATGGGGGAACGATCTAAGTTTGCATCACCACGAGTTTGGACATCTAGTTTGGGAGCTACTCTAGGTTGGCTAGCTTGTTATAAATGGCATCAATGTTTATTTGAGCATATGAGTGGTTGTGATCTATCTTGTGTTGCAGTTCATCAAATAGAGTTTTCAAAGAGGAGACCCTAGTGGATGAATTTGGATTGTGATTTATAGCCATAAATATGTGGATCCAAAAGAAAGGTTATTCGAGAGTGGTACCAAGGTGGCCAACACTCCATTCTAAGTATGTTGAGATAGTTTCCTAGTAGTGCGGTGAGTTAGTCCACCAAAAAAAAGTACTAGAAAATGGTGTCATGAGGGTTAGTTCATTACAAGTATTCTAGATGGATCTCAAATAAAGGTGTGGGTAGGACCTAGAACTTGTTTTTGTAACCCTTGTTAGAATTATACTCCTCCCTAAATATTTATACACTAACAAAATTCTCAAAGCCTCAATACTACAATATATGTAGCAAGTTCATGGACTAGTAGTAGGGAGTATGGTTTTAAGGGTTGTAAGGGAAAGGGAGTGAAAGGTGTTATAGCTCTATAATATACATGCAGGGTCTAATAATATTACTTGGCCCAATCTCTCAAGGTACCAGCTAAGGAGGCTCAATTGTACCCTTAGCCATACTACCCACCCAAACATTAGAGAGCAATCTTTCCTTGTGTTGTTCTTGGTGCACTAGAGTAACAAGACAATCTAAAGCTAGTTTTAGATAACCTAGGAGGTTTTTGATACACTTGAAGTTATGTGGAAGTGAAATTTCATATACAAGTTCTCTCTGATGTGGTACTACACAAATGGGCACCAACATGTGTTACAAGGGTGTCCAACTAGGTGAAATTGTTTGTATTTCCTACATTTATTCTTCCCTTGCCATAGATTTACCCACTGAACAATAGATCATCATGTTATTTATAACATTGAAATATGTCTCTAACCTGGAAAAAATCTCCAAAATATTGGCCCAAGAAAGTGATTTGATATCAATTGTGGTATTCTTTATTAGGAAAATGGAATATTTAGAGATATTTATATATCAAGGTTTATTGAAGAATTGTAAAATCAATAAGAAATAAATAAAATAAGAATACCAAAAATAATTATATCTTTATTGATGAGAGTAATGTTTACTTGCATCATTAAGGGGGAAACCTCCATATGAGCATAACTTTGATTACAATAGACTTCACCATACATCTCATTATGTTGCTTATACTTCCCTATATAGTTCTATCTATCTCCTAGGAACTTTCTAGTAGGTAGAACCTTCTAGTAAGCCTTCTTACAATTATTGTTTTCACACTATATCTACTACACGGGCCTTATTATAAGTCACAAAACTACCATCTTTAAACATATTATTTTCCTTATTTTTAACCCATTTCTATTCACCCACAACCTTGGATTACCATATTTTATGCTAATATGCAAGTTTCAGGCTGATGGTGTTTTCTAATGCATTTTTTTAGTATTTAATTTGAATTGCCTATTAAACAATGTAAAAAGAGTGTATTGTATTTATCTTTGTTTGCATGTTTTTGCATGCTCAAATATTGTTGACCATGGATCCATGACATCCTTCTATGATAGTTGTTTGTTAGGATTTTTTGTCTTTACATGCAAGTTGTTAACACCTAATAATTGGGATTAGGTAAATCCATGTAAATATTGTAAATACAAAAATAAAGGGAATTGGAAGATGAAGAGACATTGGGAGATGAAACCCAATAGTCTCCCTCTCCATGTATATATACATGTTCTATATTAATGCAAAAGAACAATCACATTTGTGTATTTACTCATGGCTTGACATGGTATCAGAGCCAGCTCCCAAATTTAGTTTTCTGCTCCATGTAACTCCTCTCTCCCTTGACAAAAAATATGTCTTTGATTCCCAGCTTTGTGCACTGAATGCTCTGTGGATTCTCTACCTTATTAGCGGACTGAGATCAGTTTGCATGTTGTTGGAATAGTTGTTTGTTGGACTACATACCACAACATTGTAATTGATACGATATCAATGTGCATTAGTTTTCTATGGCCATCGGCTTTGATGAAGCGGCTAGACTGGTATGAGTACTACAAATTTTAACGGAAGGAGCATCTTGAATTGTGATAATCAGTTGATGCTTTGTGCAATGTTTAATTTTTATGTCATGGTTATGAATTCAATATTGCACTCAATATTTTCTGCTGCATTTGGTTGGTGCCTCCATGCATTGAGTTGGAGACTCTTCATCTGGGTGCTAGTCAAAATTCCTAAACATTGGTCGAAATTCCTATTGAGCGGTATGGTATGTTGTCTTGAAAATTTTGAAGGGTTGCTTTGATTTACATTGAATAACGCCTTTTTATGTGTTGTGTTATTGGATAAGTTTTGTTAAGTTTTTTAAAAGGCCGTGATGTTAAGTTCTTAAATGAAAAAGGTTGTGATACATGATATAATGAATTTTTAAAAGGGTCATAGATGTAATAATAAATTCATTGAACTCCTTTTAATGACCATATATGATCGTTCATTTCCTTTTTCAAATCCATATGTTTAAAAGGAATCAATGGTATAAGTGGTATGCATGAAGTGACATATAAAGTATGTTGAGTGGTTTTTAAAAGGTTTGGTATTAATGTGTGAGGTTAAGGTTTTATGAAGGTTATGGCATATATATTTTATGGAGTGATATGAGTATGTATGGAGTATATATTACATGTCATATATTATAAGTGATGAGTGTAGAATTTCCTGCAAATTCTCTATAAATCTACCTTTGAGATCTATGTAGAAAATTTGACTGTACATTAACTCAATAATGCAATATACCAAAGCAAAATACTATAATATACTTCTAATATCAAACTTGTGGAAGCTTAAAGATCGGGCTGAATCAGAGCTAAACACATATAACCATCAGATGAAGAATAAATTCACATGAAACACAGAAAACACTCAGGGGAAAGCCTCAGCTAAAAACCCCACTATCTGTATTATCATACAAGGTGGAAATACATCAGAATTATTAAAAGCCTTAGCTCTCACAGCTAGCCAGCTCTCAGTACAATACTCCTGGATGCTCCCAGGAAAACTTGGCTTCTCACAAGCCTTCTCCTTCGCCATCCAAGCTCATATTTCCTTGCGCAGTTTCTCCTGGGTGATCCTTATGTTACCAAGTGGAAGACTAATCACTCACATTGATCCTACACCCTGTCAGAACTGCGCAATCCTTAAGGAACCTTACCTTGACTGTATGGATGATTTTCCTTTATAGGAAAACACATGCAACTGATAGTAACTTATCCTTGATATTTAGCTCAACTGGGTCTTTATCAGAATAGACATGCATGAGTTTCTGATGAGAGAATCTTCAGTTATCTGGAGTACACTTATTGAGTGCATGCATGCATCAACTGACTGATAACTCACAATTAGATCCTCAAACAGTTTGGAACTAATTTAACTGGACTTAACACAGTGAACTGAGTTAACTAATTACAACTCAAGTATAACTCAATCTTATCTCCTTAATTAAGAGATAATCTCCTTAATTTAAGGGATAACTCTTGCATGACTATAGAAAGACTTCTAACTTGAATTTCACCAACTAATTAATTCAAACTGAATTAATCAATTATTTCCAAGCAACTAGTGAGACTAAATTCGAATTTAATTCACAATTTTAATTCAAGGACAAATTAAAATTGGAATTCCTGGATTCTATTTTTATCATTTCTTGTTTCTATTTTCAACACTCCCTCTCAACAAGAAAGGAATTCAACTCGATCCAAATCCTGAACCTTTGGAATGTTCTACATGTAACACTTCTCTCTAGTATTGTTGCTCCAGCAACTCCAAAAAAAACTCCAAAAAAAACAAAAAATAAAAAAACAAAAAAACAAAAAAACATCCAACCTAAATCAGAATGATGCCTCTGTCATCAGAGTCTTTAACTACTATTTCCTCTGTCGACTGAAAACTCTGCGCTTCTGCTGACTTAGCCTTTCTGCACTATTGTCAATCCTTCTCTGTGCTCTTGAGTATCTGACTGCTCTAGCCTCTGTCACTTTGATCTCTAGCTACACCAATCCCACTGATTCCTCCCACTACTATGTACTTTGGGCTCCATAGCAAGGTACGATCCATGAGATAAAACCTCTCAATGGACCCTGCCCAATTTCAGCCTTCTTGAGACTATCACTTCACATCGCCCCACCTCACACCTGGAGGTATGGATGCATGTGATCCCTCTGCTGACTTGGATCGAAATTCCCCCATAATGGAGGTATCTACATGAGTGGATCTCTCCACTCGATCTTCTCTTGGCTTCTCCAATTGTGGCTCCTCCACAATTATCTGAGACTTCTTATGGGGCTGTATGTTGAGAGGTAATGTACTCTCCCTCTCAACCACCAAGTCTCTAACATTTGCCTTGCTCCTCAAGGCTTTGCATGCATCTTGAACCTTAAGAGCATGCAGGTTCTTAACTCGTGAACCAATCTGTTTCACCTGTCTCATGGTGATGTGTCTAAGGAACGCCTTTCCTTTATTGAAGGCAACATTGTAGCCTTTTTCCTCCAACATTGTGACCGATACCAAGTTCTTCTTTAGTCTAGGCACATACTTCACATCTGTCAAGGTGATAGGAGGTCCATGCTCCCTCTGAAAAGTAACTCTGGCCACTCCTGAAACACTAAAGCTTTTGTCGTCACCCATCTCAATGTGCATCTTGAGGTCTTTCTCCTCCAAGGTACTGAATAAACTTTTATCATCGATCATGTGGAATGAGACTTCACTGTCAAGATACCAACCACAACCCATCATTGATGACATCATGCATGCGATGAGAGTAAAGTCCATTTCGAACTAAGAAACTAATGCCTCACCTTCCAATCCTTCCGATCCCTTCTTGGACTTCTTCGATGGGAAATTAGTCGCTCTCATGACAATTTAAGCATCTCACTTTAGAATTGTCACCATTCTTCCCTCCCTGAGAAGAATTTGATTTGGAATGGGAATCCTTCCCCTTCCCTTTCCTTTCCTTACTCGCTAAGGCCAGATTTTCTTCATCATCACCCTTGGATGAAGAACCATCTCGTGTGCTCCTCCTGATCTCCTCCTGCATGAGATCTGACCACAGTTGTTCCCAATCTGACAATTTCTCCCTTCCATTCACAGAGTCCTGGTAGCTATTCCAGCTCTTTAGAAGGCCAAGGAGAGTGAGGCTCACCATATCATCATCAGTAGTAGTTATTCCCACACTGCTAAGCTCATCTTGGCAAGTGGTGAGCTTGTTTAGATATGTGGAAATAGTATCGCAGTTCTCCATCTTGATTCTTCGAAGCTTACCTTGAGCACCAATTTCCTCTGCTCACTACTGTTCTGGTAGAGGTCCTTCAATGTCTTCCACATTGAATATGGAGTATCCTTCCCATGGAGACTCGAGACAATATGGTCTCGAACTCCCTCAATGATGATATGTCTCGCCCTCGCCACACATTTCTTCCACTCAACCAACTCTTATGCATTAGTTGAACCTGGCTTTGGGGTTTCTTGATCAATGAAATCCTTCAAGCCGTTGTCTTCTAATACATCCTCCATGTGATCTTTCCATTCTATGTAATTCGAGCTACCTTCCAAGGCATGCTCGAGTCTCAAGCCATAGAACACCATTGGCCAACCTTGAAGTATGACAAGAATTCGATTTGCACCTACAACCCCAAACTTCAAACTTCGAATTCTCTTCTTTGTATATTGTTCATAGCTCTAATAAACTTGGCTCTGATGCCATGTAGAATTTCCTGCAAATTCTCTACAAATCTACCTCTGAGATCTATGTAGAAAATCCGATTGTAGATTAACTCGATAACGCAATATACCAAAGCAAAATACTATAATCTACTTCTACTATCAAACTTGCGGAAGCTTAAAGATCGAGCTGAATAAGAGTTGAACACATATATCCATAAGAAGAAGAATCAATGCACATGAAACACATAAAATACTCAGGGGAAAGCCTCAACTAAAAACCCCACTATCTGTATTATCATACAAGGTGGAAATACATCAGAATTATACAAATCCTTAGCTCTCATAGCTAGCCAGTTCTCAGTACAATCCTCCTAGATGTTCACAGGCAAACTTGGCTTCTCACAAGCTGTTATATACCTAGGGGGGATAATATGGGGTACCAAGGGAGGTACCCAAGGTAATAATGTAATAATGGGATGGG